>VMDO01016615.1:0-47332 GCA_007922755.1 Pedetes capensis
ATTATAACTGAGAATGACAAGAACTATGTCCTAATTGTTAGGTGCTAAGTACATGTGCACGCTAGATATTCAATTATCCCACAATATGTTCAGAAACATGTCTTTCAGTATTCAGAAAAATGCACAGAAGTATCAGAGTGTGGAATAGTAAAATAAATCACTTTATTCTCATACTCAGAATTTATAACTGTTAACTATTTTGTAATCTTTTAAGAAAACTATGATGACTTTCTCTCATCAAATAGCCTATACCTATTAATTTGAAAGTTGCCATGAAAAAATTATTATTAATTTGTCTTCCTTATTATTGCATTTCTTTGTGAATTTTGAAAAATTTTCTTGCCTTTATGTTTTGATTTTAAAGAGTATTCATTTCCATTTATGGTTTTCTTCTTCTCGTCTCCTCTTGTGTACCTCTTCAAGTTTATGATTTGACAATATTCTTCACTAAATCTTTTGCAACCACCATGTAAACATATGTCTTGGCATATCAGTATTGCCTTGTTGCGTTGAGGAAAATGTGCAATCCTTACAGCTGACATTTTGTATCTAGTCCAGTACTTATCTGTTTGGCTGTCCTGTTCCCTGGGTGAAAGTTAATATTTTTGCAGAATATCAGTATCAGACATGACCTGTGATCATGATGAAACAAGACAATAAAAAAGACAATTCCATAATCAAGAATGATGAAGACAAATACACAACGTAGCCACATAAATGACCAAGGATTCTTTTCTCCCAGCTAACCTGGGTGACTACTGTTTCTCCACTTGCTTTTTGACAGCAGGCATTCATATCAGACTCCTCCTCCCCCAGGTTTTTGCAGTACCAGGGGCTTGTACCCAGGGCATCATGCTTTTGCAATCTCTCTACCATTCAGCTGCACCCCCAGCTCATTTTTATCTCATTTTGAGACAGGGTCTTGCCAAGTTATGCAGGTTGTCTCTGGCCTTCAGCTATCTATTCTTCAGCCCTCACCTCACCACCTTACAGGCATGTGCCACAGTGCCTGACCAGACTCCCAATTTTTGAACCAAACTTCAGTTCACCAATGCTGCCCAATTCCTAGAACAAGTGTCTCCTAACACTTCTGTCTGAAACACAGCATGATCCTGGTGGTTTCCAGTCACCTGTGTGCACAACAAATACTAAGCTTAGCTTTTTTTGAATACAAGTGTGTCCCTATTGATTTTTCTTTTTAGTTAGCATATATTAATTGTACACAATAAAAGGTTTCATTATGACATTTTTATACATACATATCACATACTTGGTTGATGTTCATCTCCTCTATTACCATCTCATCTCTCCTCCCCTTTTTCCCTTTCTACATTCTGAATAATCCCTCTTTTACTTTCATGCCATTATTTCTTTTTCACAATTCCATATAGAAGAGAAGATATGTGATACTTGTGATTGTGAGTCTGGCTTGTTTCACTTAACATAATGATACCCAGTTCCATCTATTTCCCATGAAAAACATAATTTCATTCTTCTTTATGGAATATATATATATATATATATATATATATATATATATATATATATAATTTCTCTTTATACATTCATCCATTTATGGGTGCCTAGGATGATTCCATAACTTGGATATTGTGAACAGTGTGAACATATTACATAGATATCTCTATTGGGAGCTGACTTTTGAGTTTATGCCCAAAGGTGATAGAGCTGGATCATTGGGTAGCTGTATTTTTCATTTTTTGAGGACTATCCTTAGTGATTTCTATAGTGAGTATATTAATTTACACTCCCACCAGCAATGTATCAGGGTTCCTTTTTCCCCCACCTCAGTATCCTTACCAGCATTCATTGTGCTTTTGTTTTCTTATCATAGCCATAAGAAATGGAATGAGATGGACTGTCAATGTTTTGATTTGCATTTCTTGAATGGCTAATGATGTTGAACATTGCTTTAATGTACTTATTAGTCAAATCTACTTCTTAATATGGAAGGTATTTGTGTATTTTCATTACATGTACCTATTTATTGAGTTTGAGTCATGCTACATCAGGAAATGGAGGTCCCAGAGGCTTTACTACATTCCTACAATTAAGGTTAACTCTACTTTGAGGAGGCAACTCTTCTCTAGTTGCCTTTGAGTGCCTTCCGACCTAGGGGACTCATTTTCTGGCAGTATATCTGACAGTGTTTCTACGTTATTCACAGGGTTTTCAATGGTTAAATGTTTCAGATGAGCTACCAGGTCCTTCTCCCTAGTCTGTCTTAGTCTATAATCTCATCTGAAACCTGTCCACAATGGATAAGCCTGCAGGTATCTGAAATACTGGAAGCATATCTTTCAGCATCACAGCAACATGCAAGTCCCTGCAGTATGACAGACAAGTAAAGATGTCACACTGAAGAGAAAGGTGCATCTAACTCATGCCATGGTATTTTGAGCCACATCATATGTTTGTGAAAGCTGGACAGCAAATAAAGGAGACAGAAGAAAAATTGTTGCTTTTGAACTAGGGTTCTGGAGACAAATATTGAATATACCATAGACTGCCCAAAAAACCAATAGATCAGTCCTAGAAGTGAAACCACAGTGGTCTTTGGAGAAAGGATGACTAGACTGTATTATGTATTTTAAATACGTTGTTAGGAGGGACCAGTTCCTGGAGAAGGACATAGTGTTTGTTCGGGAGTGTGGTGAATGAATGAAAAAAAGGAAGACCCTCAACTAGATGGATTGACACAGTGACTGCAACAGTGGGCTTAAACATACATAAGATCATGTGCTTGGCACAGTGTTGGGGAGTGTTTTGTTCTGCTGTACATAGGGCTTCTATAAGTCAAACTTGTCTCAATAGCACCTAACAACAACAATTTATTGATTGGATTATTTGTGATTTGGTGTTTGTTTTTTAGTTCTTTATATATTCTAGATATTAATCGCCTGTCAGATAACTAGCTGGCAAAGCTTTTTCTCCCATCCCGTAGGCTGTCTGTTTGTTCTGCTATTTCACTCCAACAATGATATGAAATATCTTGGTTGAGTGCCTAGTCTCAAGGATCCATCTTTGTTGTCCTTCTGCAGGTGGATATGTGTAAATCCCAGAGGAATTCTGCCTGTTTTTTTTTTCATTATCTTCTCACAAACTGAAGAAATTTATTCATGGTCTCTAGGCATCCACAATGAAACTGCATCTATCTCCCATCTTCAGGGAAAAATTTTAAACCCATTTACAGTATGATTTTCTACCAAAACCCTGCAGGTCCAAAATTTCAGTCAACTCACCATTTTAGTTTATATTTTCATGATTTGTAGATATATTGAGATTATGTGAGATCCCCATTTGTTTGCTCCTTTTTATTTGTTAATGTTACATGTTTGGGGTAGGTAAATATTTATACATACATGTCCAGAGCTATCTTGACTAATAAAACTGCTATTCATATATTCTTTATTTCAGCATTATTTCAAACAAAATAAATAGAACACTACTGAGAAAATGCTTTTATGAATAACTATCTTAATATGGTTAGCAAAATAGAAAATAGACTACATAAAAACATTGAAGAAATCTTATAAATGTGCAAAATTTATGCATATACACTATCAAAATTATGAAAAAATAACCATTGTCTAAAGGATGCTCTGAACAGTTCCAAGTGATGAACCAAAACTTTTGGTTTTTATGCATACACACACAAACACAATGATGATAATGTGTTTCTTTTCTGTTAGCAAGTCTTTAAGTAAAATTTGGTAATTTTATATGATAACTTGCAGTATTTAAAGAAAATAATTTAAAATGGCATTGGTGTTCCTGTTGTTATTATTAGAGGATGTCAAGTTGGATCCAACTTATACCAATGCTATGAAAAACAAAATGAAACACTACTCAACACTGTGCCATACACATGATCCTTTAACGTTTGTGTTTGTTGTTGCAGTCACTGTGTTTCTTCTCATTTAGAGTTTATCTGCATCAGCAAATGGAGGTCCTGGGTGCTTTATTCCACTCCCACTATTAAGGTTGACTATCTTTGAAGACTTGAGTGGCAATAGTGAAGGATTCTACAGGGAAAATATTAAACAATGTAGGAAACATCAAAAGAAGATGGAAGGAATATGCAGAGTCATTATATCATTTCAGGAGATTGCATATGATGAGGAATCAATGGTACTGAAGGTTGAAGTGGAAGCTGCCTTGAAGGAATTGGAAAAACACAAGACTCCAGGAATTGATGGAATACCAGTAGAGATGTTTCAACAAACAGATGCAGCACTGGAGGTGCTGACTTATTTATGCTAAGAGATTTGAAGAACAGCTACCTGGTCAACTGACTAGGAAAAAATCCATATTTGTGCCTATTCCCAAGAAAGGAGATCAAACTGAATATGGAAATTATCAAATTATATCATCGATATTACACACAAACAAAGTTTTGGTAAAGATCTTTCACGAGTGACTGCAGCACTATAGACACAGAGAACTGCTGGAAAATCAAATAGGATTTAGAAGAGGGTGTGGAACCAGGGACATCATTATTAATGTCAGATGGATATTACCTGAAGGCAGAGAATACCAGAAATATGTCTATCTATATTGACTATGCAAAAGTATTGGACTGTGTGGATCACAATAAATTATGGATAACATTAAGAAGAATGGGAATAACAGAGCACCTAACTGTACTCATGAAGAATGTGTACATGGACCAGAAGGCAGTTATTTTAACAGAACAAGGAAGAATTACTTGGATTAAAGTCAAGAAAGGTGTGTGTCAAGGCTGTACCTTTTCAATGTAGCTTCTCATTCTCTATGCTGAGCAAATAATCTGAGAAATTGGGCTTTATGAAGAAGGACATTACATCATGATTAGAGGAAGACTCATTAACAACCTGCATCATGAAGATGACACAACTGTGCTTGCTGAAACTGAAAAGGATGTGAAACTTTTGCTGATGAAGACCAAAGAACAGAGATTGCACTTCAACATCAACTAAGAAAAAATCCTTACAACTGGGTCAGTAAACAACTTCATGATAAAGGGAGAAAAGATTGACGTTGTACAAGATTTTGCTTTACTTGGTTCCACAATCAACATCCACAGAAACAGTAGTCAAGAGTTCGAAAGACTCATTGCATTGGGAAAAAGTGTTGCAAAAGACCTCTCTATAGTGTTTTAAAGTAAAGATATCACATTGATCAGGAGAAGGACCTGACAATCCACTCCCAAGGCAATCCCGAAACAGTCAGCCATTGAAAACCCTATGAGGGTCCCTATGAGTTGGATACCGACTCCATGGCACCTAACAACAACAACAACAATCATATTGAAGACAAAGGTGCACCTGACTCATGCCATAGTATTTTCAGTTGTATCATATGGTTGTGAAAGCTGGAAGTTGAATGAGAGAGACAGGAAATGAATTGGTGCTTTTGAATTATGGGGTTGGAGATGAATATTTAATATACCATGAGCTGTCAAAAGAGAAAGAAAGAAAGAAAGAAAGAAAGAAAGAAAGAAAGAAAGAAAGAAAGACAGACAGACAGACAACACAACAGATCTGTCCTAGAATAAATGCAACCAGAGTGTTCCTTGAGAGCAAGGATGGCTAGATTGTGTCTTACGTATTTTGGACATGTCACCAGGAAGGACCAATCCCTGGAGATAGACATCATGTTGTGGCAGGTCAACATAAAAATGGAAGACCCTCAACTAGAAGAATTGACACAGTGAATGGCCCTGCTGAAGTATCTGAAGTACTGGCATCATAACTTTCATCATCAAAGCAATATGCAAGCCCCCTACCTGACAAACACCCTTAGTTGATAAATAAGCCCTAGCTGATAAACACGTGGAGGAATTAGAAAACTAGACAAGATTATTGAGGAAATATTTTAGAATGCAACAGTGAAGTAATAGGAATAGAAAATATAACCTACACACACAATGTAATAGAGAAAGAGCTTACAAATAACACCTGCCTCGTGGGAGTTCTCAAAACAGTGAATAGAAAATGGAAGAGGTAAAGTGATTAAAATTTACGTGGTATTAAAGAACTGCACTAATCCTCAGATTTAAAATTGGACACATAATTAAGAAGGGTATGTATTAAGTAAGTCTATGCTGACAAAAAGAAAGTGTGAATCTAGGAACAAAAAAGTTCAAAGAGAACCGATGAGAATGAAAAGTGAGATTAGCCATAAAAAAATGACAGTGACATTAACTCAGATTTCTTGTCTAAGCAAAATACTCAGGATCAATATCTTTTAAATACTAAACAAAAGTCAAACCTATAATTACATAACAAGTTATGATTGTGCTCATGAAAAACATGAAATAAAACATTTTAGAGATAAGTTACTAAGGATTTTTACTGGACTCAGATCCACTACTATTAAAGTGTGTACCTCAGTGATGAAGACACATGCACTGAGATTGGACAAGAAAGAAAAACAATGACAGAGATTGAGCACAGAAAGTTATACAAACATAGGTAGTACTTATAATATTTTATGCTTGACACTGGGCACACACATCTATATTCCCAGAGACTTTGGAGGCTGAGGCAAGAGGATCATGACTTTTGGGCAACAGGCAACCTGCACAACTTAGAACTTATATCAAAATTAAAAAAAAAGTTAAATAAAATTTATTTAACTGGGCTGTGGCTCAGTTGTACTGCCCTTGCCTCACATACAAAGGCCCTGGATTCAATTCCAAGGTACTGACAGAAAACACACACACACACACACACACACACACACACAAGAAATAATTGTTTATTGTTATAAAATATTGTGAAAATAGGTATAAAGCTCAAAGCATGGAAGATGAAGACTTGTGATCCAACCACTATTCATTAGGAAAAAATAATATATACATAAATAATAAAATGGTAATCATTAAAAGAATAAAATAGAATTTAGAATATGATTCCAACACAATCTAAAGTAATACAAACAAGAAACTAGATAAATCTATCGAAAATAAGAAAAGAAAAAAATCAAATAAAGTGTATAGTAAATAGGATATAAATGAGAAGTTTATTAGTAATTAAGTTAAAATTTTAGTTATGTTTTATTTATCATTAATTAACAATTTAGTCTAAACTAAATTGGTTTCAAGGAAAGCTGGAAAAGAAGATGGTTGAAAGGTTACTAGACCAGTGACCTATATTAGAAGATAAGAACTGTCAAATTTTGCCTTGGGTCTCCTACAACACGTTTATGAGACACATATCTGACACTGTCATTATTTCATGTTTTGGAGTCAATGATAGTAAGATCAATCATACACTCACTTCCTAGCTTCTGTTTGATAGGGAAAACTAATGTTGTTGTTGTTAAGTGCCCTGGAGCTGGTAACTGAGCAACCCTAAGTATAACAGGCAAAACAGTATTGTTAGTACTTCTGTGCTATACATAGGGTTCTCAATGGCTGATTGGTTTTGGGGAATGGGCTGCCGGATCTTTCTCCCAAAGGGCAAACTAATAAGACACTGTAAACTACTGTTAACTAGCTACGATGGCCTCTTTTTTTGTTAGAGATGTCAATGTCAAATTTGTAGGTTCTTTCTTTAATTACTTTACGCTACATATAAAGTTTTTGTAAATAGGAAAAAGTTTACTTCCACTAAAAAATGGACATCATGAAAAATATGCATGTCAAAAACTAAAACAATGTATTTTAGAGAAGCTCAATCAAAAAAAGAGACAAAATATTAAATATTAAATGTTTGCCTGCTTTTACCAGTGTAGTGAGGCTCAGTGATACAATTCTAAATTCAAAATAGTACCACTCAAAGGCTGTGTCTTTGGAAACCTGTTCTTCCATTTTTTTCTCTCTTTCTAATCAGATGTATATGAATATCACATTTACAGTTCATTTATTCACAGCTTTTTTTTTTTTTTTTAAATACGGGGAGGTAGAATCCAGGGCCTTACTTGTGCTAGACAAGGCCTCTGCCACTGAGCTGCACACCTGAACCCTTTTCATTTTTCTTTTGAGACAAGGTCTCACTAGGTTATGCAGGAAGCCTCTGGCCTCAAATTTATGATTCTGCTGCCTCAGCAACCCAAGTCGCTGGGATTACAGGTGTGTACCATGATGCCTGGCTTCTCTGCTCCTTTAGCTGAACATCTGTATTAGCTTCACTTTACTTAGGTTGTCTCAGGAAAGAAACATCATCCTTGTAAAAGAACATAATATAGAAGATCATGGTGGTGGTAGCTACCATCAAGTCTAGTCTGACTCACAGCAACCCTATGTATAACAAAATGAAACACTGCCAGACACTTAGTCATACACAGGATGTTTTCTATATTTGATTCCATTGTTGCAGTCACTGTGTTTCTTCTCCTTTTAAGTTTTACTACATAGGCAAATGGGGGTCCCAAGGGCTCTACTCTATTCCCGTCATTTAGGTTGGCTCTACCTTGAAGTGACAACTCTTCCTCAGTTGTTTCTAGAATGCCTTCCAACCTGGGGGGCTCATTTTGTGGCACTATATTTGACAAGGCTTCTATGCTATTCATAGGTTTTCGATGGCTAATTGTTTCAGGAGTAGGGTGCAGGGTCTTTCTGCCTAGTCTGTCTTAATCTGGAAGCTCAGCTTGAACTTGTCCACCATGGATGGCCTTGGTGGTATTTAAAATACTAGTAGCGTAGCTTTCACCATCACAGTGACACGAAAGCCCCCACAGCAGGACAAAATCACAGACACGTGGGGGAATGTAGAAGATAGATCTATAGAAGTTAATTTAAGAAGTTAATTTAGAGTTAAGAAATGTAATTAAAGATTTTTTTGTACCTGAAGAAGAGATGGATACATTTTCTGGAAAATTTAAGATATTGTTAGATAAACAAATATGTGCCTTTCTTTTATGTCTATAGTGATCTTTCTCATGAGTATGTGATGTATTATTGTTCCTGGCTATATTTTCTGCTGTTCCACACATGTACAATAATGTGCTATACATTATTCTTAGTCTGTTTTAAGATTGCATAAGTGATATCATTGTATTTGTATCATCCTGTAATATCATTTTTTTCAATTAACTTTATGATTTCAGATTTATTCTAGTGCTTACACGTCTATCAGCTAGTCATATTGTGGGGGCTTGAGTGTTGCTGTGATGCTGAAAACTATGTAACCAGTATTTCAGACACCAGCAAAGCCACCCATGATAGAAGAGTTTCAGCTGAGATTCCAGATTAAGACATGCTAGAGAGAAGGAACAACCAGCCCACTCCCAAAGCAATTGTCATTGAAAACCCTATGAATAGCAGAGAAGCAATGACAAATATAGAGCTGGAAAATAAGCACCCCCCAAGATGGAAGGCATTTAAGACATGACTGGGAAAGAGTTGCCTCTTCAAAGTAGAGTCAACCTTAATGATAAGAATGGAATAAAGTCTATGGGCTTGTAGTTACTGATGTGGCATGACTTAAAATGGAAAGAAACATAGTGGCTACAACATTGGGCTCAAACCTAAAATGATTATGTACATGGCAGAGTGTGGATAGTGTTCTGCTCTGTTGTACATAGGGTTGTTATGAGTGGGATCCTACTTGGTTGCACCCAACAACAAGTTTGCTAATTATAACTTCAACTGTGCACAAGTTTCAAGATTTTTTATCCTTTTTCTAAGTGGCTACAATTTTGTATTGGCAAAATTTCCATTTACATCTGTCTATCTATCTATCTATCTATCTAGTCCTTTATCTATATTATCATCTCCTGTACTTCAATGACATGTATTTTTAAAATATTTTACATTAGATTAAGAATTTATTTTCCTTGAGGAAGTATGTTTACCCTAATGTATTCATACCTAAATTGATCCATTTGTTGTATCTGTTGCCACTTGTATCAGTATGGTATCAATCATGGCACTGGGTTTCTTCTGTAATTCAAAATATTTTGGAGAACTCATTTTGAATATAGGTTTTTTTCCCCATAAACAGACAAACATTATGAGCTGTGTATCTTTGTCTTTCTTGAAGGTTTAAATCCTCTAGACCTTTCCACCTGCACAGAGACTTTAATTTTGTTTATAAGCTTAAAAATACATTTTTTTTGTCAAGTGCATGCTCTGTGTCTACCCCTTCTCACTATCCCTTTCACAAACAACTGAAATATTTTCAAGTGCAAGGTTAAGACAATGAAAGTAGTGGCAATAGGTATTTGACCCTAATGTACTCTCTCAGAGAACAACGTGGACCTAGCTTTTTTTTCGTTTCCTTCCTTCCTTCTTTTTTTTTCTTTCCTTCCTTCCTTCCTTTTATCCTTTCTTCCTCCATATTTTCTTTTCTTTCTTTCTCTCTTTTCTTCTTTTCTTGTCTCTTCTTATCTTTTCTTTCTTTTCTTTTTTCTCACCTAAGCCATCGAAATGCTCTAACACTGGGCTGCACCCCAGCCTATTTTTTATTTTTCATTTTTATGTTTTTTTTTTAAATTTTGAGACAGGGTCTTACTAAATTGCAAAAGCTGTCCCTGGCCTTGAACTTGTGACCTTCCTATCTCCACTGCCTCCCTAGTCGTGGGGATTACAGGGCTGTGCCACCACACCTGGGCCACTTAGCTTAATGTACAGATCATGTATATACTGAAAAGATCCTGGTTTTATTTGCAGATTATATCCCCTCCCTCTCCAAAGCAGGTGGTAAAGCATTTGTTCTTAATCCCCATATGCCCAAAATTCATGCCTCTGCATACTCACAGTTTTAGGTTGCAGACTTTGTTTTTGTCAAGTCCATGGTGATTTCCTTTATTGCTGTTATCATTAATGTCTTTAAATTATTTTCAAATACACTTTTAGTGTTTATCTCTATATAGATCACAGAAAGAATTTTCTCATTTTACCAAACAACTGAGTAGTGATTTTTAATTAGCTTTTTAGTGTGTTTTGTCTGCAAAGCTCAGGACTTATGAAAATGATCAAATTACTTTTCAATAATACTCACTGTGTGCAAACTTAGATATGATTTAAAATAGTGGAAACATTACTCCAGTTCTACAGGGAATTATGGTAAAAAAACATAGTGAGCAAAGAGGAAGAGTGAGATGAGAAGGAGGAAGAGAAGTAGGAAAAATGCATGTAAAAATGCAAAAGAAGCTTTTTTCACCCTATAACAAGAACCCACATACCTTTTTCTCTAAGGTGAATGTGATGTTACTCTGTCCTTATTTCTCCAGTAACATAGCTCAGAACCCAACACACACTGTTGGTCCTCAAAAACTATAGTTTACATTGTTCTTTATCATGGTACTGTTAAGGGGTTAGTGGCAATGCAGTTAATTCTTCAAAAATTGTTTAAATCTTATAGTTATTACAAAAATATAGCATAAGTATCTCTTGCCCATATTTCTTGAAATTATATATGGCTGGAATGCAACAAAAAATGTTCTCTTTTAAGAGCAATTAAGAAAATTTATTTCTATTTTGATACTTCTCAATTTGCATAGTTCAATGCAATTTATAAATATTTAGAAACTGATTCTAGCCTTAGTGAAGACAAGTTATTAAGGGGCATGTGGTTACTACCTTAGTTGTAGAATATCTGTAAAGAAACAGTTGTGCATATGTCCTTCTTCTTCTCTCTAATGCTATATTTTCAGGTTGAAATAAGAAACCTTATTTGTAAAAAGTTATTTGATATTAGAAAATGTTCATTTTTGTTTTATTCTTTTTTATAATTTTGTTTATTTATTTATTTACCTATTTATTGTGGTGCTAGGGATTGAACTCAGGCCTCAGTGCATGCTAAGTAAGCACTCCACCAACTGAGTTAAATATCTAGCCCCAAACAACTCATGTTTTTAAATTTCCTCTAGTCTTGAGTCCAATGACATTCACAGAGCAAATATAGAGTGAATATTTGTTGATTGTCATCCTTAAAGCATTTATTCTCATTCTATCCTTATTTTAAGCCTAGTAATTATGAATGCATCTTCCATTTATAATAGAAAAACAAAAGAAATAAATCAGCTCTAATTGCCATCATCATGACCACAGTAAAATTTCCACCACTTTTTAATTTCCATTTAGTTCTTTTTCTCTGAATCCCAATAGTACTAACTTAAAGCTCCTTTCATCCTCTTTTTTTTTTTTCTTTTTTCATTATCTAGTTCTGTGTAACCTTCATGAAATCTACTGGGACCATATTTGAGAAACTAGTGCTCTAAAAAGTAGGTCAGCATTCTTTTGTCCATAGATTTTCTTATCTTTCTCATATAGAGTTTAATTAATCTAATCAAATCATAAGAACACGTATAAACATGCATGTTTGTCATAGAAATAATAATGAAATTGCTTAAGGCATTTTTCTATAGAAAATAGTTCTGTGCAACACAATTCTTTCTTGTACTATCTCAAAGGTTTTGTTAATAACAAGCTAAATGAACCTAATTATGAAGTTATCTCACAGTTCATTGCCTCTTATGCCAGCACTAGAGTAAAACTGATTCAGAAAGCATCAGATAACCAAAGTATTATGAATTAGCTGCCATTCTTTTCTCTAAGTGTAGATAAGCAAGCAGAAAAAAAAAACCCAACTTATCATAGTCTGTTATGCAAAATAAATTGTCAATAATTCAGATATTGGTGAATGTAAATAAATATATAAATACCGTTAGCTGATTTTTGATTGATTGATAAGTATATATATTGGGTCCATAGTACTACGATATGAATGTTTATTTTCCTCAAATACTTATCTTGACATCTTAATCCCCAAGTTGGTACTATTAGGAAGTGAAGTCTTTAGGAAATGATTGGCTTAGGAGAGCAGAGCTCTCATTGCAGAATTTGTGCCCTTCTAAAAGAGAACCCAGAGAGATGGCGAGTGTCTTCCACCATGGGAGGATACAGCCACCTATGAACCCCATTGCTCTGTCACCAAACACTGAAATTAGCAATGCTCTGGTCTTGGAATATCCGGGCTCCACAACTGTGGAAAATATATTTCTGTTGTTTATAAACCACTCAGTTAATATTATTTTTCTATAGCATGCCAAATAGATGAAGACACATTGTTATAAAGTTATATATTTTTAATGCAAGTCTCACTCCCTTATGTAAAAGTGCAAAGCAATTCAAAAAATCTTCCAACACTACTTGTGTTGTTTTAGCTGTTGTTTTTCCAGTTTAATCTGCAGAGGTTACTTATGCCATTCAGTAGGGGACCTACTTGACTCAGCCAAGAATCTGAGAATTGTATTTGTTAGTGAAGAAAGAAAGCAATTGGCAGACATTCATAATCCAGTTATTGTTTGACTTAAACATTCTAACTGCCAACAACAAGAAAGACTGGAAGAAAAATAGCAGGAATACGCTTATTTGTTGATTGTGTGGAAAAGTAAAATAGAGTCTCACTATATTAGGTGCTTTCTGTGTTTTCTTTCTTTATATACAATTTTTTTTAGGCTCAAAGATTTTGAAATGATGTTTTGGTACAGAGCTATAATTTAAATCATGTAGCCATTTGCTGTTGCCCTTTCAGAAAACAATTTCCTTATAGAAACAGAAAGGAGAGAGAAGTTCTGGGTGCATCTTATTGCTTATCAGTGAAAGGAAGCAAAAGTTTGTCTCTAACTAAAAAATCCAGAGACACTTTCTAGTTAGGAAGGATGATGAAAGAAGAGAGGGAGTTAAAATATATTCTAACAAATACCTCTTTGCAGGGAAGCTCTACAAGAGGCAACAGATGCAGTCCAGGTAAGTCGAAGAAGACTATAGTTTTAACTTTTAGAGTTGTATACAGTACACAATACAGACTGCATACATCACATCCTGTCTTAATGCTATTTCTCCTTATTCATCAAATGTAAAAGCAGAAACTCTCACAGATTCTATGTGTTAACTGCATCAAGGTGCTTTAAAAAGTGTTTTACCCTTAATTATTATGGAGTTTGAAACTAGAGGACAAATTCACTATGTGCATAAACAACCTCACTTTTAAAAAATATCCAAATGATGCCAGTGTGCTAAAAATAAATAGGAAAAAAAAAATCTATAATATTTCTCTTAATATTGCATCCTAATGAAGATCCCTTAACTTATGAAAACCAACACAGATTAGTGCTGTTTTATAAATTAGAATTTCTCAGTAGTTGGATGGGCTGAGAAAAATTGTGGAAGTTTTACAAAATATGTTGTCAGGATTTTTATGCACTTTAAGACTGTCACTGTAATCACAGTATCAGGGCCTGAAGGCACCTATCTTTTTTTTTTTTTTTTTTTGGCATATTTTGTAATGTGCTTCTGTACCATTTGATTTAGAAAAAGAGAGCTGGTAAAAATGTAAATATTGCCCCATATGAGTTGAATATACAATTTTACTTGTGGGATTAGGTATTTGATTTTAAGAACTTCCCTAAGTGAATCTTATGCTTAACAAAGTTTGAAGAGTACTTCTTATAAATTTATATGAAAGGTATACTTTCTGTACATGTCTATCTTCAGATAGCTATAAATGTTCAGCCAAATACTTTACTGATATTTAAGATAACTCTTTTCAAAAACAAGCTAAATAAAATTTCCTTTAACATTTTGTACTGTAAAATGACATAGAATCAGTTTCTGTTTTAGATCTCCACAACTTTAGACAAGTTACTTTATCTCTTTAAGTATCAGACTATGGTTGTGGAGATTTCATAAAGATTCTGTATTTAGTACTAGTTGAAGTCAAGTCAGACAATAATGAGATGAAATAATATTTATTGAATACTTAGCATATATCATGCTTTCTCTTGTTGTTGTTAGGTGCCCTCTAGTCAGTGTCTGACTCATAGAGACCCTACGTACAAGAGGCAAAACATTATTCTCAGTGTTTCTCTGCTATTCATGGGGTTTTCAATGGCAGATTGATTTTTGGGAGTGGGTTGCCAGGTCCTTCTCCCAAATGCTTTCTCTTAAGTGTTTATATATTTATATTAAGTCATGAATCTTCACAGCAAAATGTTAATATAAATGATTTTGTAGCTTCATCTTACAGGTGAGAATATTGGGGCAAATGTACATAAAGTTATAAATAAAATTATAAATAAAACAATGGAGTCTGTAAATGGAAGACACTAAAATTAATGTTGCAATTCAAGCAATGTTTTGGAGAAACAGAGATAATCGTGATAGGTGAGTGAGTAAGTGATACAGCTAACACTTTGGGCAACGAAGCTTAGGTGCATGAGAAAAACTTGGGATATATGATAAATCCCTCCCATGATGCACATAGGAATGATCACAGCTGGGGGAAAAGGAACCTGGTTTAATTTTAGAACAACTACAAGGTCATTTCTTGAGACATTCTCCTGTGAATTTTAGTTCTTGGGGCAATCACATGTGGACAGTCTTTCTTTCCATACATGAAGAGTGCAAAGTAGCATTGCCCTCAGCAATACACATGTAGATCCAGGCAGATGGAAACAAATAATAGCAGACAGAAAGTTCCCAGGCATATGGCTTTGGCACAAAGAGCCCCTGATACAACTGTCTGACAACAGTTGTCTTTTTCTAACGTCAGAGCATAAGATTCTAGCAATTATAGCCTATTGTTTCTCTATATTTTGATAAAATCCAGCACAAGCTTGATTTAATTACATTACATGTTTCTAAACTCTCACTACTCTCAGCTATTTTTGTCTTGAAAAGGGCAAAATTGTTTGTTTATTAACTCTTTTGTTTCTAGATACTGAATGAATCAAAGTGCATAATAAATGCGTTCTGAAAGCAAGGAAAATATATTTTCATAATAAATATAAGACTAGTTCCAAGCTATGGCATGAAGACGTAATGGAGATAAGTTGAATAATTTTCTACAGAGTTAGTTAACTTTGTGCTTATTAATGTTCTTTTATGTTCTTTACTTGTAAGTTAAAATTTAATATGTTCAATCTACATATAGTTATAGAATGCTTTTTAAACCATCATCTGTTCTAGGACTGAGTATATGATGAAAAACAGTCATAAGTTTTTGCATAGTGAGATACTGAAATAAGTATATACAGAAATAAAAGGTAATTTCATTGATACTTAAGTGATACGACAAATATAAATCCTGAGTCAGTACATGAAGAATCTTTGTATACAAATGGCTACTTTAGCTTTGCTGGTAAAGAAAAACATCCAGTGCAATTACATAAAGAGAAAAATTATGAAAATTAAGGAGGCTTGCAAAGTTCTAGGGAAATCTAGAGCACAGAAGAGTGATCAAGATAGAAATATAGAATGATGGAAACCCAAATTCAAGTCATAAAAGAATGGATTAGTAGGAAAAAATTAATAAAAACTTCCATTTATTGAGTAACTATTATGTGTCAAGAAACTGGTGTATTTCTCTTGTTAATTTCTTTGGAGAGTTTTATTCAAATTAGCAAATAATATTATCCATGCTTTATTAGTTTGGAAACTGAATGATAAAATGAAATTACACTAAGATCATGCACAAACTATGGTGGTAAAACCTAAGCCCAGATCCGTCTAGCTTGAAATTGCTTTACTTTTCCAGTAGGTCTTAATCCTAGATGAGCAGAAGATTCACTTGGGGATACCCTAGTTTGACATTGGAATATTCAGAATTAATTGGTGTGGGTCATTTTTAGGTATTTAGAATTTCTGGGGTGATCATTATCTCCCAGTAATTCTAATTTACATATAGACTGTGACCTATTATCTTTCATCTTGTTTCAAACCAAATTATAGAGGATGGAAATTGGCACTCCTGTAGAGAAGGTGAACATATTATTTTAGTAAATTCTCAAATTAATTCCACATCATATTATTAAACTTACTTTAAAAAGAACAAAAAACTTCAGGCTTAAAAAATTTAAGCACAGTGCTAGGACTTGGAAGAGCCAGGTTTCTGACAGTTTATTTAAATAAAAGTCACATTCCCAAGACTATTCTTACTCAGTTCTTAAAATTACAGAATACTTGTGAAAATTCTACAATTGATAAACACATCTAGAAAAGATTCCATGGAGGTTGCAAACCACAAATATAATCTCACTTGGCCAAGTCAGTGTATCTATTACATTAAACCTATTCTCAAATGATTAAAGAATGCATCATATATTATCCTCCATAACTTTAAAATAGATTTCCATCCCTCTAGATAAGAGTTTTCCTTCTTTTATATTACCCAACAGATTTTAGTACCATTCTTTACACATGAACATGTGTAGAACATCAATCGCCTGTCTAATGAAGCTACCCCTGTTTCTCCCTCTAGAGTCTGGGAAAGAGATTTCCACTTTGGAAATGTTAGACTAAATTTACTGGATGTCTTTCTCCCTGAATATATACTGGATAAATTATGGGTGCTTAAAAGGCAGTGGAAAATATATGGATCAATATTTCAGTTAAAGGATAACGGAAACCAAGAGAAATTCCAGACCACTTAGCTTATCTACTTTAATGTTAATGTCATCTGTCAATTTTAAGGTCAGGAAAAATTTTCCATAAAGATTCATATAGAAAATATTTTCAACATTGAAGTTCATAAACTGTCTGTCATAACTTTAAACTCTGCTGAAATTGAGTCAAGGAAGTAGTCAAATACAATATGTAAATGAAAGATCATGGCTCTCTGCCAATAAATCTTTTGTTTATAGGAATAAACATCATGCAGATTTGTCTCTTTGGGAAGAAGAAAATGGAATTTGCCAAATCCTGGAGTAATGACACTTTGGGAAGTGAGACCTAACTTATAGTAGTAGGTCACTGGGGGTGGAAATCTGGAAGATTTCCTCAGCCCCCAAGTTCTGATAAGCTTCTTTGCTTTCTGATGCCATAATATAAAGTCCTCCACCACAGTCCTTGCTGCTGCTCTGCCATGTCTGTCTGCCACTATGGACTGAAATTCTATGAACTGTGAGTGAAAATAAATCTTTCTTCCTGTAAGCTTTTTCTGTGAGGTGCTTTTCCACAGCAACAAACAAGCTAATTAACACAGAAAGTTGGTTTTGGAGAGTGGGGTTATTGCTGAGTGGATTAACCATGCAGTTCTTAGGCTGTTGTAACTTTTTTACAGGAGGAGTTTGGAAGAATTTGGAGATGTAGTCTAGCAAAGCCATTCAATAGTGTCAGGAAAGCTTGAGCTGCAGTTCTGATGAGAGTTCAGAAGACCAGAATGCTGATACAAATGTGCACAGTAAAGACAGTTCTCAGAGAGTTTCAGAGGAAAATGAAAACAGTATTGGGAATTGGACTAGAGTCCATTTGTGTTGCATTCTAGCAAATACTTTGTAGTGTGCCTATGTACAAAAGACTGGAGTGAGGCTGAATTAAAAGGAGTGAATTAGTTGAGAGAGAAAATATCAAGATGTGATAATATTGAGGCTATGTGTTGGGTATTACTAGATCCTTTTAGCCAAATTCATGATGAACAAAGTATTAAAAAGCAGAACCCAAGGAACTAAAAAATGAGTAGTTAATGAGAAAAAATGCTCTATTGTTTAAAGTTGTGGACAAGTTCAGGCAAAGAGAAGACAATTGTTAAAGACATATATGCCATTAAAGAGAAGCCACTTACTTCATGCTGAAGCAATAGAAATGGTCTGGGGAAGAAACAGAAGTTGGCCAGGCCTCCCATCAAAATCCCCAGCATGTAAACCAGGCACACGCCTGTAATCCCAGAGGCTCGGGAGACGGAGGTGGGAGGATCACAAGTTTGAGACCAGAGGTAGTCTGCGTAACTTAGCCAGACCCTGTTTCAAAAAAAAAGTGAAAAAAAAAAATAAAGAAGAAGATGGGCTGGGGGCTCAGCTCAGTGGTCCAGCACTTGCAAAGCATGCAGGCATGAGGCCCTGGGTTCAACCCCCAGTATGAAAAAGAAAAAAAAAAAATCCCCAGCATGTAAAACTGCAAATCCTTTTGAAAGAGCATCAGAGAGCCAAAAAGGTGCCCTGTTGGAAAGATGCCACATAGGGAAGTAGTTTTCCAGCCTAGCAACAGAGAGGCTGCTACTGCAGCCATGGTCTAAAGGGATCCAGCTACAGCTTGAGTTGGCTATAGCCCTGATATTATCCACATGGTGCTGGTTTTGGGGCATGCAAATTGCAAGACTGAAGAGGTCCTGGAGACTGTAATCAAAGTTCCAGGTAATCACCTACAAGGCCAGGGAGTGTGTACTAAGGTCAGTTTCCTTGTGGAAAGGCTCTCAAAAACTGATACCTGGATCTTTGAGGGTGCAGCATAAGCTACAATGGAGATCCCAAAATATTGCAGGTGCCAACAATGTGAAATGTCTGCCAAGAAAAGCTTCTGACATCAAGTGGAGCCAGCACAAGAGAGCCTTGTGAGCTGCAAATGGCAAGGCCATGGGGGTGGGGATTCACAACCCTGTAAAAGCCCAGATGATGTGAACACGTGTGCCAGACACCAACATATAGCTACAGGGTTTGTATATCATTCTAGATATGGGTCTTACCTTGGATCAATTTTGCTTTCCTGTCTCCATTCCTCCCTTTTGGAATGGGAACGCTTACTCTGTGGTGTTTGTATGCCTGAAGTATATAACTTATTTTTGTTTTGCAGAGACACAGCTAGGAGTTTGCCTTCAGTCTCAGATAAGATTTTATAAATGTTTCAAACTATTTAGACTTTGAGGACTCATGAAGTTGGAATAAATGTACTGTCCATTTTGAGATGGCCATGAGGCATTGGAGGCAAGGGGCTGAGTGTTGTAGCTTGAATCTAATATGTCACCTAAAGTTCATGTGTTTAAATAGTCATCCCCAGGTAGTGGTGCTATTTGTGGAGGCTATGGAAATTTGAGAGGTCAGCTCTAGCACATACAAGTAGGTAACATGGGATGGGCCTTTGTAGGTTTTTCCCAGACCCCTGGCTCTGGTAAGCTCTCTCTTACTGATGCCATGATGTGAAGTTCTCCACCAGACACCTTCCCACTGCTCTGTTATGCTTCTCTAACACTGTGGACTGAAATTTTCTGAACTGTTAGCTAAAATAAATCTTTCCTCCACTAAGTTGTTTCTGTTAGGAGTTTGGGTCAGCAAAGTGCAAGCTAACACAATGAGTTACTCTGTGGAATCCTCCACAGAGAGGATTCCAAAACCCAATAAAAGTTGGAGGCTAGAGTTAACTGGTGAACAACTTGAGTTTAGTTTGAAACCTTTAAATGTACTTTCTAAGAGAAAGAATGAATAATAAATAGTCTGATCATATAACTATCTGAAAACTACCTTAAAATTATTTTAGATCTGAAAAACTGCTAAAATTGTAAAAAATGTTGCTAAAGTCTAATACTCTATTCTTCTATATAAAACAAATATAAATGTTCTTTACAGGGAGGTGTCAATCTCCAAAGTTTTAAGTTACATATATAATATACATAGATGATATCTGAAAAATCAATGAAAAGTAGTCAGTCACATTGGATGGAGATGATTTTACAAGCTGCACACACACACATGTACACACACACACAAAAGTGGATGCATACAAAGGAGTTGCTAGGAGCAGATTGGCATGCTATAAAGATATTCAAGAAAAAATCCAATTTGAGAATTTTAGTAGATAAGCAGTAAATTTGAAAAATGAAATGGAAATTTGAAAATTAATTTAAAAATAAAATCCCATGATAGTATTTAAAAACAGATAAAGTCTAGCTATATATAGAAAAAAGCAGAATGTAGATTTGAATAACATATACAAAACCAAAAGTATTGAAATATTTAACAATATAGAAAAAAGGATTGCAGATCTAGAAACTAATGTGAAAATATGTGCCATGTGTAATTGAAATTCCAGAAGAGGAACAGAGAGAGAATAGATTACAATAGAGTAGTATATATGAATCTTTTACAAGATAAGTTCTAAGAATATTTTCAAAATTGAGGAAAGACATGAAGTTAGAGATTGCAGAAGCTCAGCAAACTTTAAGCAGCAAATGTATGACAGAAAATACACCAATTAAACAACTGGATACATAATAGTCTAACTGTCAAAAACAAAACAAAAAGGATATGTCAAAAGTAGCCAAAATGGTGGAGGTGAGTTAGTGAAAGCATATCACTTTCTAATGGGTCCCATATGAGACAGGCGGATGATATCTTCACTGAAATACTGAATGCCAAAAGACAACACAATACTATCTCAGGTGCTAAAAGAAACACCTGACAGTTTAAAAACCTACTTATATGGAAATAACCTTTAAAATAGTGAGGAAATTGTATTAAACAAACAAAAATTGTTAACAATTTGATATGATAAGCCTGCACCTATCTGCCTTGTTTCCCATCTCAACTATAAATAAATAAAAAATAAGTAAATAAATGGGGCTCTTTTGGAAGAAGGCAAACAATTCTGTTTATAAAATTTCATGAATACAGGATCAAATGCAGGACATTTATCTAAAACATTACAATATACATTTTATTTTCAAATATTCATGGAACACTTAGTTGACCCAAGTGGAACTTAAAATAGGTTTTACCAAATTTCAAAAATATGAAATGGTATATTATTTTCTATAATGTGAAATCAAGCTGAAGTTAAATAAAAAGAGTAATTAGAAATTCTTTCAGTGTTTGGAACTTAAAGAAATATACTTCTAAATAAACTTAGGAGGAGAAGTAATAATTAAAACTAGAAGAAAATTGAAATGGTAATACTAGAGTATTGCATAATTAATTTGGTAATATAGAGCTAATTGTGCTTAGAAAGCAAAAATTTCAGCAAAAATACTAGAAATTAACAAAGACAGAAAATCAATCATCTATATTCATTATAGAAACAATAAAATAAGAAAATATTAGACAAAATACATAATAACATCTTTACATTGAAAATTATAAAATAGAAAACTAACAGCAAAAATAAAGCCAAGGTTTGGTTCTATGAAAAGGTCAACGTGGTTTATTAGAAGAGGGCACAATTGTGCCGGGCACGGTGGCACATGCCTGTAATCACAGCTGCTCAGGAGGCAGAGGCAGATGGATGGCAAGTTGGAGACCAGAGGCAGTCTGCATAACTTAGAGAGACCCTGTCTCAAAAAGCAAAGAATGGGCTGGGGGTGCAGCTCAGTGGCCCAGCACTTGCAGTGCATGCAAGCGCAAGGGCCTGGGTCCAACACCCAGTACCTCAAAAACAAAAAAAAACAACAAAAAAACCCAAAACCAACCAACCAAACAAACAAACAAAAAAAGAGGGCACGATTGATCACAAAAAAGAGAAGTTATTATAATGCAGTATCAATGCAAGAAGAATATTACTTCAGTACTTATATACAGTAAAAAGATTATGACAGGATAATTTTTAAATTATGCTAATAGATTAGAAACTCTAGAAGCTTATGTATATAACTGCTAAATGTGAATTAAGAAGCAGAAAATTGAAGCCACACAAGAAATAAATCATTTAAAAATATTTCTATAGAGTAAATTTCTAGAGCAGCTCACTTCGGATGTATTTTACCAAATAGTCAAATAAGTAAGACCATTCTTAGCAAAAAAATATTAGAGAGCTCTAAAAAACCATATTATAGCTCATTTTATAAGGCTAGCATAATTTTGTATGCAAACTCTGGTCATGACGTTGTATGAAATAAAAAACAATGGTAACATTTCTCTTGAACATAAATACAGAAATATAAATCACATAGTCAGGTGTGGTCATCCAGGCCTGTAATACCAATGACTTGTTTGGTGGAGGGAGGAGAATCATAGGTTCAAGGCAGAGGCAGCCTGTGAAATTTAGAAAGACCCTGTTTCAAAGTGAAAATAAAAGGTGCTGGAGGTGCAGATCAGTGGTAGAGTACTTGCAGAAATATGCAGAGGCCCTGGTCCACCCAACCCCCTAAGTACCATACAACAAATACATATATCTCACAATACTAGCACCAAAAATTCAATTACACACACACACACACACACACACACACACACACACACACACGAACCTGTTTTGCAAAGAATTTTCATTTATCACATTTGGAATGAATTTTTGAAAAGTCATCAAAATAATATGCCATACTAGAAGAATGAAGATGCAAAATTAGGCTCAATTCAACAAATCCAGAAGAAACACTTGAAAAATTTCAAACTGTTCACAATACTTAAAGTATAGAATAACCCTAGGTGCCCACCTATAGATAAATGGATACAGAAAACTTGGTATGTATACACGGCGTAGTATTATTCAGCCATAAAGAAAAAGAATCATACCATTTGCAGGAAAACAGATGAAACTAGAGCTCATTTTGTTGCTGTTGTTAGGTGCCATTGAGTTGGTATTCAACTCATAGCGACTCTACTCTACATACAACAGACAAAACACTTTATCAGTGCTTTTTTGCTATTCATAGGGTTTTCAATGTCAGATTGATTTTTGGGAGTGGGTTGCCAGGTCCTTCTCTCAAGAGCTCATTATATAAAGGGAAATAAATCAGACTCAGAAAAAAAATCTCATTTTCTTCTATATGCAGGATCTAATTTTAAAAATATATGGAACACTTTATGATTTAAAAAAATTATCATTTTTAGCATACCAGTGCTAAGAGTCAGGAGAAGGACATGGCAATCCACTTCCAAAGCAACCTCGGAATGATCAGCCATTGAAAACCCTATGAGAGTCTCCATGAGTTTCATCTAGACTGCACCTAACAAGTGCTGAGAATAAATCTTCTTAATCCACAACAGCACATTTATAAACCTATTCCAACATGGTATGGAATTGTGACATATAGTAGGTATTAATCATTTCATCCTTTCCCTTAACACGCACTGTAATAATATCATAATGTATAATGATAGTAAAAGCCTAAGACTTACTGATTGCTTACTATAAACAAATTTGAGGCTGGACACTCTCCACGTCTAGTTTCTTCAGTTTAGCAGTGATATATAAAGTATATCTTTAACACTTTACCATTAAGCCAATAAAAGATTTTGAGTATTTACTTTCTCATTTTCCTTCCCTCAGAATATTTCAACACCTAACCAAGTAAGAAAATAAGCATTAAGGTAGCAAAGAAAAAAATGAAAAAGAAAAACAAACAAAAGAAAACATTGCACTCTAGCTTTTATTCAATTGCAAGCAATTTGCAGCTGTTTATATTTCACATTTTGCCAATGGAGCAGTCATTTCTAGTATAATTTTTAGCTTGCTCTTTGGTCAATTTTTATAGGAACAGTCATTCTTCTGATGAATAGTAAACATTCCAAGAAAATTACAGAGCCACTTTCAACTAAAACCATTCAACAATGAAGGGTTGGTTGGACAAAGCTTCCAGAAAGATTTGCTATGGCTCTTATCTACATTTGCTTTTACTCTGAATGAATCTCCATCACTGTACAGTTTTCTTGATTTGCTGTCATTACGAAAGGTTGAAATAAGGCAAGTGTTTACTTTAGGAACGTTATTGCTTCAATTTGTAAGGCATTGATTCCTAACAACTCTGTTTCATTGCATAAAAAAATATTCTAATCACAGAGGTTCAAGTTTAGGAGATTTAAAGTATGGTCATTTTTGTTGCTTCATTTTGAGTAAAGGGTTGTGAATAGTGTTTAAGCCCTACTTATTTTCTATTCTTTCCTGTTTTTGAGATGCTTGAGGCAGCTTAACCTGATGGCTATTTATCCTAAAATAGGTATATTTTCCTGGTTTTATTTTATTATTATGCGATATTGAAAAATAAATCTGGACTTCTAGCCATTTAATTTGATTTTGTATTAATATTATTTTACTCAATATTACAATGGAGAATGCCATTATATATTCAAAATTGCATACCTAGATTCCTAGTAGAGAATGCCATTTTATTTCCTCTTTTTTTTTTATAGTACCAAAGGGTTGAACCCCAGGCGTGACACATGCTAGGCATTAGACAAGTGCTCTCTCACTCAGGGACAACCTGAGTACCTTTTTATTTTTTGGTTTGAGTCAATGTCTCACTAAGTGGCACAAGTTGCTTTAGGTTTCAAACTCACAATCCTCCTGCCTTGGCATCCTAAATATCTGGGATTATAAGTGTGCACCAAGTAGCCAGGCCAAGATGCCTATTAGTGCTTTAAAAACAAGCAAATTAATCAATGAATTAATTAATTTTTATGCCAGTTGTCACCGATATAGCAAATATAATCATCTATTCAACATATCCCTCTATTTTGACTTTGGTGATAATTGGTAAAAGCAGAACAGACAACTTCTAAGTATCCATTTTTCTAACTTTTGTTCCTTAATTACATATCTTCTTTAATTATTTTTTTCACATTTTGTTTTGCCCATCACCAATGCAATGTATTTTTCCATTCTTTATATTCAGCAGGTAGTGGGAACAGAAACAAATGAAGCTTGGAGTTAGTAATTTGAGACTTTACTGCATCTTCCATTAGCCACAATTCACTGAACAAATTGGACACTTTGGTAAACTCCTTAAGAAAATAAATAAAAGTTTCTTTGGCTTGCTTGTAGTATCTACTTTTTAGCACTTATGATTCATTAGATTAACTAATTTTCCTAATAACATATATTTTAACTTATAAAGATCATTCTAGGATTTCCAAATGCCAAGTCCCTGTTAAGGATGAAGTTCTTACAGATAATTTAACAGGAAAGGTAATTGAAATTTATGATTTATGAGAGAAGGTGACTACCTGAATACTTGTGTGGGGAGCAGAAAAATATACAGATCACAGTGGAATGAAAATTGCATCAATTGCCCCTAACTTCAGGCAAATATTATTCCTACCTTACTTTTATTTCTGTATGACTTTCATTTGTCCATTTCAGCAGTCAGGCCCAATGAGAGTTAGGTTGCTCAGGACCCCAACCTGAAAGAGCCAGTTATTAGATGCTGTTATTAGATGCCCTCAAGTAGGTGTCCGACTCATAGTGGCCCTGTGTACAACAGGTGAAACACTACTGTCACTGCTTCTCTGCTGTTCATAGGGTTTTCAATAGCAGATTGATTTTGGGGGTTGCCAGGTCCATCTCCCAAGCCTAAAGCTGCTGGTGTTCCCAGGCAGTCTCCCACCCAAGTACTAACCAGACCCTGCTTAGCTTCTGAGATCTGATGGGATCAGATGCCACAGAGCTATGGCTGCAGCCTACTGAAACTTTATTGCTTTTAATGTAATGCAATTATAGAACCATGAAACCAATATCTTTTGGAAAGATGTAATAGATGCCTTCTATGCTTTAAGTAGGTATTCTTAGATACATTTTTAATATTTTTGAGCATTTATTCCTAGAGTATCTACACTCTTACTACCATGGTGCCTAATCTCATCAGCTCTCAGAAGCTAAGCAGGGTCAGGCCTGGTTAGTCCTTGAGTGAGAGACTGCCTGGGAATACCATGTACTGTACGCTTGGGAGAAGGACCCTGCAGCCCACTCCTCAAAACAATTAGCCATTGAAAATGCTATGAATAGCAGAGAAGCACTGACAATAGTGCTGGACATGGCACAGAGTGGGGTAGTGTTTTCTTCTGTTGTACCTAGGTTCGCTATGAGTCAGACCCAACTCCACAACACCTAACAACAACAACAGCAACAACAACAATAACAACAACTCCTAGCATGTCTATATCTTTTTTTCAAACAGCTTCAGCTACCATATACTTCAGAGGACTAATCTTGGCATATTGGCTTCACTTTGCCTGGGCAGCATTGCAGGAATAGGCATATATTTACTTTTATGTCAGTATAATATTCACTTATCTTGTCATCTGCCCGGACAAACCCTAAGATATAATTTAAATTCTAGATTTCACAAATGCTCACAATAAAGCATCTCATGATTTGTTTCGTCTTCTTCCTCATTGAGCTGCCCTACTCCTTGACAGTTTCCCTGGAAACATTTCTATGATAAAGAGTTTGCATGTGAATCCTGGTCTTATGATCTGCTGCTGGGGATCTTGACTTCCAACAGGCAGTGAAGGTTGGCGCTAGGCACAGCCCTGTGAATCTCAACAGATTAAGTGAATTTTCTAAATTTGAGTAGCCAGCAGATGATATGTCAGAAAATTGAGTCCTACTTTTCTCATTTTAATTATAACGTGTTTCCAAGCATACAAACTATCACACACATATCGATTACACAGTCATATGATCACATCCAGAATATACTTTCCTATCTTCAAAATCTCCTCAGAATCAGTGCTTTAATTCAAAATTAAATGAAAAGTCAGGTGTGAAGTACGGAAATTGAGGGCCCTTCAGTAAAATTTAAAGTCTAATGGGAAGAGAAAGATATGTTTACATAAACACAATAAATTGGTATGATTTATATATGGTATTCCAGTAAAAATGAGGAAAAAAAGAGAATTTAATGGAGATTAAGAGCACAGAGTATTGTAATAAATAGAGCTATAAGGCTATTCTTTTTGAGAAGCTGAGGTTTAAGCAATATTTTGAAGGAAGAAAAGTACTAATAATAATTGGAGCAAATCTGTCTCAAAAAGAAAAGTAGCCAGTGCAAAACTCCAGACCTTGGTGTGACCGACAGTGGCAAGGTGTATAGAGTGGCAGTAGCAGAGTTAATATTGAGGAAAAAAAGGTCAGAAACAGAAAGTCGTCCTAGATCAGGTTGTTGTTGTTAGGTGCTATTGAGTTGTGTCCAACTCATAGCAACCCTTATAGGATTTTCCATGGCTGATTTTCTCAGGATTGCCTCAGGAGTGGATTGCCAGGTCCTGCTCTTATTTTTGCAGTGCTGGGAATTGAATCCAGGCCCTCAGTGACTGCAGAGTGGTGCTCTACCAACTGAGCTAAATCCCAGCCCACCTAGATCAGGAAGGATCTCTTAATTCACCAATAAGAGAAATTTTCACTGAGCCTTAATATGCAAGTGCATAAGAAAATTTCTTCTGCATTATCCTAAGCCTCAAAGGTGTAAGAGATTATAAGATGGAAAGCAGTTTGATACTTAGAAAAAAGGACAGAAACAGTTGCTTCTAAATTCCTTTTACTGTCTGTGACTCAACTCTATCATAGGGACTGAACATAATAGGTGAGTAACATGATTTAAGAAAAACGGTAAGTAAACGTTTTCCCTGAGAAATCATACCAAATTGTATGCACATCATTGGACAAGCACAGAGCTCTACAACAAATCAATCCTGAAATGAAAAGACAACAATGCATTTCAACTAACCTATTATTTTCCCTTTTGTAACACTTACTGTGGCTTTTGAAGTTTTACACTTGTATTTGCTTGTGGAGGTTGGTTTTACAGGAGCTGCTCTTCCTCATATATGGAAAAGGTACCAAAAATGTATGCACTTCATGGGACAAATACTTGCTATTTTGTTGTTTTCAGAATGCGTTACATGCTTGTTCTGATGTGATGGTAGAAATATGATCCAGAATTTCATTGCTACTATGAGTCCAATCAACTTTGGAAAGTAATACATAGATAATATCTCTTAAAATATGTATAAATTTTTGGCACTCCCAGATAACAATGAGAAGTCAATTCTCGATAAGTTGAGTCAATAGTCTCAAACTTACTTTCAGAGCCTAATTTCTTCATATTGAATCAAGTTTTCTGTCTTTTACAGGTGAAGTACTGCTTAACATGAGCAAGGTATTAGAATCAATTTTTCCCTTTTATTAGAGTTGAACAAACTTTGCATTTCTATTGTAAATTATAGATGGACTTAAGTATGGGCATAAAATGATGTGACCTATGATTTTAAAAACGTTATTCTGGCTGTCATGTTAGACTAAATATTCCAGGTTCAAGGACAGAAGCAGGGATATCTACTACATTATTGAGGTCACCAAACTCTAGTAAATGTGTTTTTTCATGCTCTGTTCCCATGCATTTACCTAGACTGCTAGCTGGTGAAAACCCATATAACTATCCCCTCTAGGAATTGGCCTTACATGACAAGAGCTACTCAATCCAAGGTAATTTGTCTTTCTTGGAAATAACCTCTATACATTGACTGATCCATGGTGGTGTGTGGAATAGGAAACTTGAAGGGCACTGTCTGCTCCAAAGCACTCTGTGAAATTAGCTGAAGCCATCACACCAACTTCACTCCAGTTGATCTCCTCCTTTGCTCAGTTCTGTTTTTTAATTACTCACCTTTCCATAGCTACGACTTCCAGGAATATGTCCATCAAAAATTTCCTGAAGAGAATCTCCAACTCTACTCTGATCTCTATGTTGAAAACAAATTTGAGATATTAAAAAATTATAATACAAAGGCAATGGTCACATATGAGTTTACAGAAGAGAAAAGATATTTAAAATATTAACAATAGCTAGTCCAGCCAGGTGTAGGGGTGCATGCCTGTAATCTTATACACTTGGAAGACCAAGGCAGGAGTATCATGAATTTGAGGCCAAAGAGAGTCCAAAATTTTACTTCTGGTCTTTTCCTCAAACCTGTTCCACTCTCAGTGTACCTCATATCAAATGATGGCAAAACAATTGCTCTTTGGCTGAAATTTGAATTTTTGACTTATGTCTTTCTTTGTATTTTGCACCTTATTTCTAAATACTTTTTGGTAATATTTTCTGGTGTCTGATGAGGTCACTCTTCTTAGTTGTCAGTTCATCTTTTCTCCTTGTCTCCTGACATGGTAAGAGTAGGGAGTAGAGGAGAAAAGGATTTCTTTCATGTCTCTTATTATAAGACTACTAATCCCAGCATGAATCTCCACCTTCACAACCTGCCTCATCTCCATATAGTATTAATTTCAGATTAGAGTTCCAACAGGAATTTTTGACAGACACAGACATAGTTCTTAGACCTTCCTATAGAATATTACAGTTCTTCTTTATACATATTTACTATTTTCCATAAGAGTAAAGTACTCAAATGCCAGTACTATGTCTTCTGTTCATTATATAAATTCCTAGAAGAGGTGTTAAAAAGTGTGAAGTAAAAAAGTGATATCTCAGGATCTGAGCTAAGGATAATATCATTGTGGATTGTATTGAAAGACTATCATGACAATGTCAAGTTGGTGTTGTTCTTGAAAAATTATGAAGATTTTCTAAGGCCAAGGGGTTGACAAAGGCTAATACACAATAATTAATATTTAACATGATGGATACATGAGAACTCATAGGGAGAGAACATTGGTATGATGGAGCAAGCACTTTCTTCATAGTATATTGGGAAATAAGTTTTAATCAAAAAGTTCATAGCATACTATACAGATTTTAGAAGATTTCTAATATTGTACAGCATTCATTTCTCAGATACCTTATTAAATAATTTTCAGAAATATTCCTCAAAATCCAATCCTCAAAGACTCATTGACTTCATGTTTCAGATAACAAGCTAAAAACCAGAAAAAAATAAAGAAGAAAAAGGAAGAAAAAGAAACTCAGAATCAGAGCAAATCTGAACTTCATAAATAAATGAAGATATGTGAATGAAAGAAAATTAGGGTGATTAGATCACAAGAAAAAAAGTTCTGTAGCATTTAAGAGTGCTTTTGCTCCATGAATATTACATTTTTCTTTTGGACAGAAATTTGGAGGACTTTGGATCAGATATAGCAGAAAATAAGGATTCTTTTTTTGGTTACTAGAAACAATAGAAACGTGATTAAAATAATGGCTGAAAAGAATTAACAAAATAATGACATTTAAGAGAGTAAAAGTACTCACTATTCTGCCAGACCCTACACTATGCAAATTGAATACATTGTCGATATACTTTGAGCAAAGTACTATTAGGTCAGCCTGATGGATAAGGGCAAGAATTCATGAAGAGTGTTTCTGTTGTTTAAAACTGCACATGTAGTAGGTCGTGGAATGTATAGACCTACCTTAACATGCATACTTGCCTTCCTTTTTTTTTTTTTTTTTTTTTTTGGAAGAGAATTATTTCAGCACTATTTAATAAGAACACTGTGGAGTATGAGTTCTTCTGAAGAAATAGTCTAAAGAACTTAGAGGCTTAATTTAGTAGATTAATGAGACAGATGAGTGAGTCACTTGAAACTAAAACTATTCTGAACCTAATCTCGTCTTTCTTTGATGATTCAGAACACATTTTGGGAGCTTCATTATCAACACAAATTATCATTATACTAGTGATTCAAAATGCAGGATGATAGGAATATTCAACAAAATCACATAACATGGGAGTGATTCTCTTCAAGAAGAGGTGATTTTATTAGATTATATAGTTGCATCCAATTTCAAAATGTCCTTATGAAGGAAAAGAATAAAATTTCTTACCTTATTTTAAGATAGGAAGAAAATTGATTAAAAATCTTCCTTAGAGTGATATGAAAGGTTACAGAATCAAAAGTAAAATTCAATAAAGGTGATAAAACTGATTTCAGTGTTATTCATTAATTACCAAATGCAGTGACCAGAATAGATCGCTCTCCAAAGTGATGATCTAATTTGAACATATAAGTTAGAAAACTTTGGACTAGGTACGGCAGAATATAAGGATTCACTTTTTGTTACTGGAAGCAATAAAAACATGATTAAAATAATGTCATTAAAGCACTAATAAAATAGTGACATACTAAATAGCAAAATACTTAGTACCCAGTCAGGCTATCAATTATGCAAATTATATGCATTGTCAAAAAGTCTTTCCTGAAAAAAGCATTATTAGACCAGCCTTACAGATAAGGGAAGTATTTATGGAGTTTTTTGCTTTCCTAGAGGGGGTTGTCTATTATGGTTGGTTTAGTTTCTGTTTTCCATATGTCAAAGTTATTGAATACATAGTTAAATACAATATTCAGATTTACCAAGAAATCTGATTCAAAATTCAACTAAGACTTCTGAGAACCATTGTTGCCAGACTCCCAGTATAATATGTATGAGTACACACAATTCAAAGTTACACACATTTTGAAATGGTCACATTCAAATCCATGCAATAGTGGTATTGTCCTGCAATTACTTTAGTTTCACATGCAAAGCTTCTTGGAAATGACAAGTAATTTGTCTCCATTATCATCTTTTCAATTTCTATGAGATGTGGTTTAACACTCGGGGTCTGAGGATGTTCACTGGTATAGATAGAATTCAGGTTCCATAGTTTTCCCTTATTCTGGCTGCTCAAATATGAATTATTTATATTTCCCCTGCTAAAATGGATATATTAATAGCCTTGGGAGAAAGCCAGTAGATTCCTCTCATCAATATTGAATTATATGTGAATTTGTGTTATTTAATCACAAAATTAGTACAATTAGTGGGCTATTTTTTAATGAATAGAACATTTTAGAAATAACCATCTTAAATTACAAGTTGCTTTTGGGCAACACATTGGGCAAGAAAATAAGAAAATCCATGGAATAGTAAGTACCGACCAATGTTGAAAAAACTGCATTTTCAAAAAATGTGTAGGACTGAGCTCCTAATTAGGTATAAGATTAACTGTGGGACACAAATGAAAAGGAGACTAAAAATCAGACTCATGCATGGCCCAAACAATTTGCACACTGGGAGTGAAGCAGACGGGGGTTATAGTCTCAGGAAGCAGGGTTAAATGTTACTCTGACACATAAAAAATACATTCAGCCCAAAGCAGGGCTATAAAGCTGCAAAGTTAATGCTCAAGAATGTATTGTAATCTTAGTGAAAGATTATACCAAAATCAAAACCTGGAGAGCAAGAAAAGAAAATGAATCCTTTCTATCTTCTCTATATTCTAAATGAAATAGATCAATAACAATAAAAGTTACATTATAGGATGTACTATCATAGAACTACTCTAAGATTTGGAGTTAGAATTGAAGTTTGGTTGCTGGAACTTCCAAATTCATAAAGCAATATAACAGGGTCCTACTGCACTGCCTTTCAGAACAGTGTTCAAGGCTGGGAGTGGAGGCACATGCTTGTAATCCCAGCAACTGGGGCCAGAGTGAGAAGGATGACAAGTTTGAAGCCAGAGGCAACTTGCATAACATAACAAGATCCTGTCTAAAGATAAAAACATAAAAAAGGAGTTGGGGGTGCAGCTCAGAGGTACAGCACTTACACAGGATATGCAAGTCAAAGATTTGGGGTCATAATCCTCTAGCGCCCCAAAGGAACAATATTCAAGAGATGTCTATTTTTTAAAAAGTTGCAAGATGGCTACAAATATTTAAAGCAATCATAGACAATATCATTGAAATAATTCAATGTAACATGTCTATTAATAAGGAGGATCTGCACTGTAATGATGTTATTCCTCTTCAAATTAAGCTAAACACAATTTGCAATATTATTATTATATAAACTGTAAATTATAATGACAATTTTTATAGCATGTTTTAATGTATTAATTTTCAAATTCAAATAAAATCAGAGAGTTAAATATAGCAAAAAATATTTGAACATCAAAGATGAGAAAATTGCTTTATGGTATGTTAGTTCTTATAACCAAATTAAAGTAATTAATAGTATCCTAGTAGTAGTGCTTTCAGAGATAGGTATATTAATAAAATAGAGTAGAAAGTACAGAAACACATGTAATAGTTCTGACAATGTAAAAAGAAAGTTCACTACAGAAAAAGTTTCAATCTTAAACATAATTGGAACCCAAGGATATATGGAATAATATTACCCTAAAAAGACAAGCAAATGGAATAGCAGTCTTTGGTGGGGGGATGGAACTGGGGGAGGAAGTGCATAAGAGCATAGAGGGAACTTATATGTGTAATGTTCAACAAAATGCATATATGGAAATGTCACAATGAAAAGCATGTCAGAATGAATCACATTAAAGCATACATTAAAAATTTCCAAAAAAAAAAAAGTACAAAACAAATCTGTGCTTCTGGATTTTGTGTAACAAAAAGATCTCATTTCAAATTTGAGATGAAAGTTGTGATTCTTAAACACATTATAATGAGAAGACAGCTGATTATGAATAGAAGGTTTAAGAATACATCCCTACAAAATATCAAAATCAAAAATAGATCACTTGTGCATTAGAAAATAAAATTTACACAATAATTTCTATGGCAATGATATCCCAAATTAGTTCTTATGTAAAAAAAAAGTAAATCTTTGTGAAGTATTGCTAAAATTTGCATTGATATTATTTTTCTGAGTATTCAGATATTTCATACATGTACTGAAATGCAGACCACAGAATGTAAGATATCTGCAACATATAATTTTAAAAGATTAGTAATCAGAATATATAAAAATGGTTTAAAGATAATAATCAAAACACAACCCACTTTATAAAAATTGTCATGTAATTTAGAGAGGAAGGAATATGGTGAATAAAGACAAAAAATTGTCAAGCTGAATTAAAACTGGAGAAATTAAGCTCAAAAAGCAATATATTTTGAACCACATCAGACTGGCAAATTTTTATAGTCTGATAAGACAAATGTTGATGTTATGTACCTAAAGAGGATTCTCATTCTGTTCTAGGGAGGGGAAGTTGTTACAGTGATTTGGAAGAACAATTCTGGAGCCAGACATTTTGGAGTAGGCCTATGATCCCAACACTCCAGAGTCAGAGGCAGGAGGATCACCATTTTGAAGGTTTCCTTGGATAGATTGAGAATTTAAGGTCAGAATGGGTTACATAGGGAGACTCTGTCTCAATCAAATGAAGAAACAATAAACCAATGCCTCACTCCTGCAAAAGAATGATTCTGCAGCATCTAACATAGTTTTAGAAATATCTTTTCTCATTCATGAGTAGCAAATCTGGAGGCTGGTTAATCAGCTCACCAAATTTGGAGGGCACTAGATTCTGTCTCATTGGCTCAGTGAAGGTAGCTCAGCTGAAAATAGCCAACCCACACAGAGAAGTAAGGGTTTGGGAAACGCCAGCGAGTTTTTTGTTGTTTTGGGCTTTGAGTTTTGTTTTGTTTTGTTTTGTTTTTGTTTTTCAGTGTTGAAGATCAAACACAAGGCTTCATATATGCTAGACAACTGCTCTACTGAACTATATCCCAATCTAGTCTCCCATTTAATTGAAGGTCTTAATTGCTGTCTGAGAATTAGCCTAGGTATAATAACTGGAATAGGAATTATTATTTCCTGTGGTCACTGCTGGCTCCCAGCAAGATGGCGGACAGATAACATGTGCCTTCTGTCCCAGAGTTAAGGGAAGCCTCAATTAGGGGTTTAGAACTCATATTGAATAGATAGAAACAGTGATAGTTTAGATTGGGAGATAGAGGATGAAACTGGGTGGACACTGAAATCGAGCATTTGGCTTTGGAGGAGCTACACAGAGGTCAGTAGCAGGACCGCCATTCCGCCATTTCTCCTTCACTCAGACGGCAGGATAGAATCCAGGAGACTCAGAGGGGACTTCGCCTACACACCCACGGGAACCGGACCCAACACAGGATGCAACCTTGACATCACACTGTCACCCTGCCCACGGGACACAAACTACAAGTTTCGGGTGAGTCAGTTTGAGGTGGCACACAGAATCGCTATCTTTTGCGACATACGTCCTGCAGCCTGAGACGCTGGGCTATTGTAGGTCCCTCACGCGAGAAAATAGGGATCAGATCCATGAGGGTAGATACTCAAGGGTATGGTGAGTAATTGCGGAGGGAACTGGGAAGCCAGTGCCAGCAGTACCCATCCAGAGCTAAAATGTGGCTCCCTCCCTCCTGTTGTGGCAGGACAGTCATGCAGATGCAATCTCCACAGACATACAGGCACACATACGCCTGGATCCCAGACACACCAGAGGGGATCCTAAGTCATCCCACTGCACTGTGGAGAAAGGTGAGGTCTGAGGAGGCAGCTGAGCCCCACGCGGAATGAGTGCTCCTTTTTGGCAGAGTCTTGAGGGACAATTAGACACAGTAAGAACAGTTTCGAGCGTAATCGTCGTGCATGGCAGACCTACTACAGACTCTCTCCAGGGGAGTTGAATATCATCCTGTCCACAAGAGGATTTGGTCCTCCCAAGTGGTCTCCCAAGTGGGCAGAAAGCCTTGCAACAAAAAAAAGAGAGAAAAAAAAATCCACGATAGCAGCCATATTCCCTCCATGCTATAGGCTTTGGGACGGAAATCTCTGATTTGGGGAATTGGCGCCTGAACTATGTGGGACAGGGAGAATGCCAGGGAGGACCCCACATGCCCCGCTGCTTCTCAAACAATACAATAGACACAGAATGTTTCGTGGAACCATCTCTTTGGTCACCCAGGACATTGTGGGGCAATAAGCCGTTTTCTATGTAATTGGCAAAATCTCTACAGACTAAGACAGATTGCTCCTGAAGATTGTGTGAAAACACTGCCATCTTGAGTTCTGGAGGGAGCACTGCTTCCTGCAGTATCAACTTCACCCGGTGGAACTGGGTGCCCACAGTGCAGATTCCACCTGCAAGAACATACAAGGGTTTTTTTTTTTTTTCTTTCTTTCTTTTCTTTTCTTTTTCTTTTTGTATGGGGATTTGAATCCAGGGTCTTGCGCCTGCTTGCTTTGTAGGTGCTGGACAGCCGTGCTGCGCCCCCAGCCCATATGTTTTTACTTTTTGAGACAGGGGCTTGCTGGATTGCACAAACTGCCTCTGATCTCAGATTTGTGGTCCTCCTGCCTCCGCGCCCCCAAACCACTGGGATTGCGGGCGTGCACCACTGCACCTGACTAGAAGTGTTTTTGTACGTGTGTGTGAGCGTGTATGCATGGTTTTCTTTTTGTTTTTGTTTTGATGTTGTTTTTTGTTTCTTGGGGTTTTTTGTTTGTTTGTTTTTGTTGTTTTGTACGGGGGTTTGAAACCAGGGTCTTGCGCCTATCTGCTTTGTAGGTGCTGGACCACCGTGCTGCACCCCCAGGCCATATTTTTTTACTTTTTGAGGCAGGGTCTCGCTAGGTTGCACAGGCTGCCTATGATCTTGGGCTTGCGATCCTCCTGCCTCTGGCCCCCAAGCGTCTGTGATTGCAGGTGTATACCACCGCACCTAACTACAAGCGATTTTATATGTGGGTGGGAGCGTGTATGCGTGAGGTTTTTTTAATTTTCTTTTTTTATTTCTATTTTCTTCCTTTCTTGTTTTACTCTCTTCCATCTTTCTATTCTGCTTCTCTTTTTCTTATGCTATATATGTGTCCTTGTATTAATTATTTTACCATCAGAGCCACCACACATCTGTAGTTTGTCGCAGTGTGGGGGCTTGTGTGTTGCGATGAGGCTGAGAACTCTGCCACTGTAACCTTGGACATGAGCAAGGTTACCCATGGTGGACAGGTTTTCAGCTGAGCTTCCAGACTAAGACAGACTAGGGAGTAGGACCTGGCGAGCCACTCCCGAAACAAATAGCCATTGAAAACCCTATGAATATCAAAGAGACACTGTCAGATATAGTGCCGGAAAATGAGGCCCCCAGGTCGGAAGACACTCAAAAGACTACTGGGGAAGAGTTGCCTCCTCAAAGTAGAGTCTACCGTGATGACAGAAATGGAGTAAAGCCCCAGGGTGCTCAACTTGCTGATGTGGCATGACTCAAAATGAGGAGAAACAAATGGAAACATCCATTAATAATTGGAACATGGACTGTACCTAGTATGAATCTAGGAAAATTAGAAATTGTTAAAAGAGAAATGGCGCACATAAACATTGACATTCTAGGCATCAGTGAGCTAGAATGGACTGGCAGAGGCCATTTTGAGTCAGACAATCATATGTTCTACTATGATGGGAATGATAAACTAAAGAGCAATGGGGTTGCATTCATCACTAAAAAAACATTTCAAGATCTGTTATGAAATACAATGTTGTCAGTGATAGAATAATATCCATATCCTATAAGGAAGGCCAGTTAATATGACTATTATTCAAATTTATGCACCCACCACTAAGCCCACAAATGAAGAAAGGGAAGACTTCTATCAGCTTCTGCAATCTGAAATAGATCAAACATGCAATCAAGACATAATGATAATCACTGGTGACTGGAATGCAAAGGTTGGAAACAAAGGAGAAGGCTCAGTACTTGGAAAATATGGTCTTGGTGACAGAAACAAAGCTGGAGATCCCATTATAGAATTTTATCAGACCAATGACCTTTTCGTTGCAAATACATTTTTTCAACATCATAAACAGAGACTGTACACATGGACTTCACCAGAGAGAACATACAGGAATCAAATTGTCTACATATGTGGAAAGAGACAATGGAAAACCTATGCACAAAATGTGAAAACAAGACCAGGTGCTGACTGTGGATCAGACCATTAACTTCTCATATGCAAGTTCAAACTGAAGCTGAAGAGAATTAGAACAAGTATGTGAGAGCCACGGTATGACCTTGAGTATATCCGACCTGAGTTCAGAGACCACCTCAGAAATAGGTGTAATGCATTAGACACAAATGATAGGAGACCAGAAGAGTTGTGGCAAGAAGTAAAAGATATCATTCAAGAAGGAAGCAAAAAGTTCTTAAAAAGACAAGAAAAAAGAAAAGACCAAATTACATGTCAAAAGAGACACTGGACCTTGTGCTTGAATGTCGAGCAGCTAAAACTAAAGGAAGACATGGTGAAGTTAAGGAACTAAACAGAAGATTTCAGAAGGCAGCTCGAGAAGACAAAAACAAATATTACAATGACATGTGCAAGGAGCTGGAGGCAGAAAACCAAAAGGGAAGAACACGCTCTGTGTTTCTCAAGCTTAGGGAAGTGAAGAAAAAATTCAAGCCTCAAGTGGCAGTAGTGAAAGATTCTACAGGGAAAATATTAAATGATGCAGGAAACATCAAAAGAAGATGGGAAGAATACACAGAGTCATTATACAAGAAAAAATTGGTAGATGACCAACGATTCCAAGAGGTTGCATATGAAGAGGAACTAATGGTGTTGAAGGATGAAGTGGAAGCTGCCTTGAAAGAACTCACAAAACACAAGGCTCAAGGAATTGATGGGATACCAATAGAGATGTTTCAACAAACAGATGCAGCACTGGAGGTGTTTAACATGTTTATGCCAACAGATTTGGAAAACAGCTACTTGGCCAACTGAATGAAGGAGATCCATATTTGTGCCTATTCCCAAAAAAGGGGATCCAACTGAATGTGCAAACTATCGGACAGTATCATTAATATCACACACCAGCAAAATTCTACTAGAGGTCATTCAGAAGTGACTGCAGCAGTATATAGACAGGGAATTACCGGAAAATCAAGCAGGATTTAGAAGAGGGCAGGGAACCAGGGACATCATTGCTGATGTCAGGTGGATATTAGCTGAAAGCAGAGAATATCAGAAAGATGTCTATCTATGTTTTGTTGACTACACAAAAATATTTGATTGTGTGGATCATAACAAATTATGGATAAGACTTTGGAAAATGGGAGTACCAGAACACCTAATTGTGCTCATGAGAAATCTGTACATGAACCATGAGGCAGTTGTTCGAATAGAACAAGGAAACACTGAGTGGTTTAAAGTTGAGAAAGATGTGTGTCAGGGCTCTACACTTTCTCCCTATCTCTTCAATTTATATGCTGAGTAAATAATGCGAGAAGCTGGACTTTATGAGGAAGAACATGGCATCAAGATTGGAGGAAGACTCATTAACAACCTGCGTTATGCAGATGACAACTCTGCTTGCTGAAAGTGAAGAGGATTTAAAACATTACTGATGAAGATCAAAGATCATAGCCTTCAATATCGGTTATGACTAAACATCAACAAAACAAAAATCCTTATGACTGGATCAGCAGGCAACTTCACAATAAATGGAGAAAAAATTGATGTTGTCCAAGATTTTGCTTTGCTTGGCTCTATATTCAACACCCGTGGAAGCAGCAGTCAAGAAATCAAAAGACGCATTGCTCTAGGAAAAGCTGTGGCAAAAGATCTCTTTAGAGTATTGAAAAGCAAAGATGTCACATTGAAGATGAAGGTGTGTCTGACTCATGCCATGGTATTTTCAGTGGCATCATATGGTTGTGAAAGCTGGACATTGAACAAGACAGAAAAAGAATTGATCCTTTTGAATTGTGGTGCTGGAGACGTCTATTGAATATACCATGGACTGCCAAAAGAACCAAGAAAGCTGTCCTAGAAAAAGTGCAACCAGAGTGCTCCTTGGAAGCAAGAATGGCCAGACTGAGTCTTACATATTTCGGACATGTAATCAGGAGAGAACAATCTTTGGAGAAGGACATCATGTTTGGAAGAGTGGCAGGTCAACGCAAAAGAGGAAAACCCTCCACCAGATGGATTGACACAGTGTCTGCAACAATGGGCTTAAATATAAATAAGATCGTTTGCCTGGCACAGAATCGGCAAGTGTTCCAATCTGTTGTACATTGGGTCGCTATGAGTTGGACTCAACTCGACAGCACCTAACAACAACAACAATGGTTACTGCCAATATCATCATTCCTCAGAACAACTTTCTCTCTGTTTAGCATCTATCATCCAAGAAATTTCTTCATTTTCTGCCTCTCTGGTCCCTAGGAACATGGGGGTCTATTAGTCTTTTTTGTTGTTTGTTTTTGTTGTTTTTGGTTTTGAGTTTTGTTTTGTTTTTGTTTTGCAGTGTTGGGGATTAAACCCAAGTCTTCGTATATGCTAGAGAACTGCTCTACTGAGCTATATGCCAACCTAGTCTCCCATTTAATTGATGGTCTTGATGTGTGAGAATCAGCCTAGGTATAATAATTGGAATAGGAATTATTATTTCTTATGGTTACTGCCAATATCATCATTCCTCAGAACAACTTTCTCTCTATTTAGCATTTATCATCCAAGAAATTTCTTCATTTTCTGCCTCTCTAGTCGGTAGGAACATTGGGGTCTATTAATCACTGCTAACACTCCCTATAGTCTGGGATTTAGCTCAGTTGGTAAAGCATTGCTCTGCAGTCTCTTGAGATCCCGAGTTCGATTTCAAGCACTCCAACAATGGGAGAAAGACATGGCAATCTACTCTGGAGGTGAACCCCAAAACAACCAGCCATTAAAACCCTATGAGGTCCTTTATGAGTCAGACATGACTCGATGGCACCTAACAACAAAAACAACAACACTCCCTATAGGTAAGTTCCCTATTTGCCATTTTAAGCTTGCTGTACACACTATAACTACACTCAACTTGTTTCTGCTACCATGAGGTACTATTGATTGGCCTCTGCTTTTCTAGAATTGTATACCTTATATTGGCACTAGTAAGAACAGTTTCGAAGCCTTTTCTTCAATAATCTGCTTGGGGCTGTGGTCAATGGCCACTGCTGAGCTTTCTAGTGGATCCTGTGCACCTCTCACTAGCCCACTCCTCATTGCTCTAGGGAAGAGAGTCTTCTGGGCCTTCTGGGAGAACATAACCAGGAAAGGAATGCTCTAGTTTAACATAATGAATCTATTTCTTCATGCTTATATTGATGAGCCTTCTGATCCCTACCTCAATCCTCTGCCAAGGCTATTCTAGCATGTCCACCTATTTCCTATAAAGCATTTTAACTCCAGAATTCAAAACCAAGAATCCTTGTCAAGACATTTAAGTCTTGAGTCATAAGTTCTTTTCATATAAATTAACTCTTCAATATCCTGCCTTCTATTTGCATATTTCCTCTACTAACACATTTTAAGAAATACTTACTAGTATATACTGCTAATTCTTTCTGATAAAAGTTATTAAGGTTCTGATGTCCCTGTTGTGAATAATCTATTTCTTTTCATTTATTTGTTTTGTCCATATTGAGTCTTGTTGATCTGGAAGGAATGAGAAGAGATAACAGGAAAACTTAAAGAGGATACACATTGGCATGAACTCATGAGTTATCTACTTCAGGCATGGGCTTTGTCTGGCTCGGGACATTCAGCAACTATGCTGCTGAAAAAAATTTTAATTAAAAATTTTCAAAATGTAGTATTGTTTCTTTCTACTATCCTAAGAGTTTACATTAATAAATGGATTCAGTGTTCTTAAGCATGTCCAACAAAAATTGCCATACTTTCTCTTTGTTATTTTCCAGTCAGGTACTATTTTTTTCCAGCTTTATAGTCAAATATTGGTATCATTTACAGCATATTTTGTTCTATGGTTTAAAAAGACAGTAGCTTCATCTAATAGAATAATGCAAGGAATGGCTATCATCAAGGTCCAAGTTGATAGTTGGATAGCCTAAAATGCTCCTTACTTTCTCAAGGCTTCTTTGAGAGTAACAAAAAGCTAGCCAACTTCTACCACCCTGGTGTCTGAACTCATCAGATCTCAGAACCTAAAAAGGACTGGGCCTGGTTAGTACTTGGATGGGAGACCATCTGGGAATACCAGGTACTATAGGCTTGGGAGAAGGCTCTAGCAGCCCACTCCGGGAACAATCAGCCGTTGAAAAACCCTATGAATAGCAGAAAGCACTGACAATGCTGGGCATAACACAATGTCAGGTAATGTATCCTTAGGTCACTGTGAGTTGGATCCTACTCACTGTCACCTAATAACAGCCAACTTCATGATCTTTGGAATTACCATTGTCTTATATGTTTCAAGTCCTTGCTATATTGTATAAGCTAAAGTGTCCACTTTGTTGTTGCTGTTGTTAGGTGCCGTCAAGTCGGTATCCGACTCATAGCAACCCTCTGTACAACAGGGGAAACACTATTGTCAGTGCTTCTCTGCTGTTCATAGGGTTTTCAGTGGCAGATTGATTTTTGGGGCGGGGGGTTGCCAGGTCCTTCTCCCAAGCCTACAGCTTCTGGTGTTCCCAGGCAGTCTCCCATCCAGGTACTAACCAGGCCCACCCCTGCTTAGCTTCCGAGATCTGATGGGATCAGATGCCACAGGGCTATGGCTGCAGGCATAAAGTGTCCACTTTAGCAATGTCCATTCCCAATAATTGGGAAGTTTTAGTACATTAATAGCCATAACATTTACATCACAAAAATAAAATCTCTAATCACCTGACAAACAAGTTCACATTCTAGAAATCCATGATGAGGTTTTGCCTTCTAGATCCATATCTGGTAATAGTTCTTTCAGTTTGACCTTTGGAAAACAACAAAGCCTGAAATAAGGATTTATGTGTAGGTATTTTAATGGTGATGAGATCAAGGAAGTACTGTGGAAGAAAGGAATAAACAATTTAGACAGAGAAAATGACAAATCCAACCTCCATGATTACCTAATCCTGTGAAAAACTTATTTCAATTCCTCTAGGGAAATTTTAGGGAACTATTTAGAATCTTCCCCAGAATTTCTGATATTCATTGATTGATAGTCCCCCTACCTCAGCCTTTGAGAAATAATAGAGGAAGCTACTGTGAACAGAAAATGTTCTTACACAGTGAGAGCCATCAACAGAGGAATTCCCAGGATAGATGAGGAATATGGGGAGAACACCATTATTATCTACATTTTATGCTCAACAATGCAGATGAGTCCCCATCACTGAGTCATTCAAATGAAAAGCAATTTACTGAATTTTATACATATTGTCCTTGCATGGTAGTCACTGCACTAAGGTACTTCATACAGTATGCACAAATTATATAAGGAGGAACCCTGAAAATGCACAGAAATTATAAGGTTTTTGGTCACATAATTAATTCTTTGCCATGGTTATTGTTGTTGTGGTTAGGTGCCATCAAGTTGTGTCCAACTCATAGCGACCCTCATAGAGGTTTCAATGGCTCAGTGTTATAGGATTGCCTTGGGAGGGGACTGCCATGTCCTTCTCCCATTTTGACATAGTAGCATTCAATAATTTTGTAATATCTTTAAAACTTATTGACTCTGATAATTATGATAATTTACCCCAGTACTTATCAGATTTCTAGGTTCCATATATTTAAGCAAATGACTACACATGCATTTATTAAAAGTTGAAATCCTCACATTTTGTTGATGTTCTAATGATTTGAACCTGTAAATAATTCATATTTCTTCTGAGTAATTGAATATTAGATTTTAGCTTCGGGATATGCAACAGCATATAATTTTGTTTTAGTAAAACAACTAAGGAGAAAATAGCTAAGGACATCTAGTATGTAAAAATTTAGGTATTAAATACTAAAAAGGATGAAAAAGTTCAGGAACATATATTCTATAATTTTTAATAAGCTTAGAGAGCTAAGTCTATTAAAAAATCACAAACAGTATAAATCAACTTAAAAGACACTTTAACTATTTTGATATATTTTTACCTCCATAACAATATAACATGTTCATACAACTTAAAAATCACAATATAAATACTCAAATATGTTTATCTTGGAAATTTTCAAGATTTTTCCCATACATCACAGGATTTAAAACTCCAGAACTCTATTCAAAGCATAAAATATTATATAGAATTTAGTATTCACTGAATGATCCTTATATGCTTTCCTTAACTATTATTTATATTTTATTATTGAGAATGTTTTGAAACACCCTACCTTATCTAATTCTCATTTAAACATTATAACTCATGTTGTATATTTTAAATTTTATATGTATTATTACATGTAATTTTCCTTTCAAAACATATTACTGATCTTTAGCAAGACTCCTTATAATCTATATTGGAATCCAGGGTTCAAACCTATGGGTGGTGGCATACACCTGGAATCCCAGCACTCAGGAAATGCAAGCAGGAGGATCAGACATTCAAGGCCAGCCTGGGATACACAGGAAGATCTGTCTATAAAAAGATAAAAAATTAAAAAATCCAGGATTCAGTTAGAATTTTCAACTGTTTCAAGTATTAAATGCAACTATTTTAACTATTTTACATTTTAAATGTAAATGATACCTGACATTAAATATACATAATCTATGTGTGTATGTGTTTACACTTGTGTTTTTATGTGTCAATCCTTTGAGAAGATTTTGGTCTAATGTGATTTTTTGGTTCTGTAAGATAAAATGCACCATTTAATTTCTTAACATCTTTTACAAGCTAGATCAAGTAATTATCAATAATAGAGAGGGGCTTATCAAGGAAACAAATTGATTTTATTCTTTTACTTTGCAGGTATAGGAAATATGTCATTTGCTTGTGAAATAGTCCAAGAAAAAATAGCTAGTAAGAAAAAAAGACTTATGGAGAAATGTATACTATTCAGTTATATTTGTTCGTTGAATTCTAGTAACTGTAGAGTTTATACAATGCAATGCTTAATTTAACCAGCAAATATTATAGAATTTTTAAAGATAATTTAATATTCATGAACTAAAATTGTATTTTAATGCTACCTGTTACCATAGAAAAAACTATTTTGAAATTAATTTTATACACACTATGTATGTAGAAAATCTATCTTCTATTTTTTATTATTAAAATAAATTTTAAGGCAATAAACAAAAATTTTGCTTCTTTATAATGAATTACCAAAGAAATGTCATATGCACTGTAAGCTAGTTGACCATGTTTTCTCTATATTAAACATTCTTCAAGTATAAAGATTAACGTATCAGTGCCCTCATCATGTCATTAATCTTATCCTTGCCTTGTAAAGAGCTCATTCTGTGGGGACTTGACTAATGAAGTTTCAGTATTGAACGATAATGGCTTCCTCAGAGCAGAAACTGGCAATTCAACCATATTGTGCTGAACATACAGAACTTGTGCCAAATTGTGTGTGTGTCTACAACAGAAACAAGCTGTTCACTAAAAAGCAAATTTAAAAAAAAAAGGTAAGCTGTAAAACAATTTAAATAGCAACTATGAATTCCTGGCACACATTAAAGATTTGATTTATATTCCCCCAGTATCAAAAGATGGGCTGGGATTTAGCTCAGTTGGTAGAGTGCCACTCTGCAGTCTCTGAGGTCCTGAGTTTGATTCCCAGCACGGCAAAAATGGGAGAAGGATGTGGCAAACCACTCCCAAGGCAATCCTGAAACAGCTATTGAAAACCCTATGAGGGTCGCTATGAGTCGGACATGACTCCCCGGCACCTAACAACAACAACAACGGTATCAAAAGAGTCAATGTAACAATTTCTGAGGATGAGAAAAAAAGTAATAAACTTGCTTATGAACTTTTTTAGTGTTGAAGATTGGACCCAAAGCCTCATACATGCTAAGCACATGCTCGACCACTGAGCTACGCACTTTGCTCCCATTATCAAATCTTTTACCAATCTACATATAGAAAAATTAACATTTTAAATAACATTAATATTAGAAGCATATTGCAATTTGCAATAGTGCTTAATTTCATCACCCTTCAGTTATTACAAAATAAAACATTCAATTTTGTGCAAACTTACGGCAGGCACTATATTAAGATCTATGAATATTCCTATTTCTCATTTTATTTCAAAGTGTGTTTTAATATTATATTGGAGATTTTCCACATATAATCTAATAAGTCATGAATCACAGTATTCTTTTTCAGTGCTAGAGATCTTAACCAATACTTCATGCACACTAGACAAGTGCTCTTCCACTAAGCTATTCCCTAGCCCTTACACACATTTTATTTCTTGCTCTAAGATTTTCTTCTTAAAAGTACTCAAACCAGCTTCCTCTGAACTGTCTTCAGCACTAGACCCTCAAACTTGGCTTCCTATAAACACCACAGGCTCAACACAAATGATTTCCTCCATCCTCTCTTCCCCAACATTGAAAGAATTAAATGCTAATATACTCTCTAGAACATAAAAGCCAAATCCCTGGGACTATCCAAGCCCTTCTTTAAGCTCTTTACTGAGAACGCTCATGACCACTGAAAGATTTACTATTTGTTCTAGCCAACATCTGAAAATAGGCCATGGACTACCCTTTCTTAAAATGTTTACTAAAAAAGGACTATGAGTTTTGAATCCTTACTCTGTCTCTTTGAAATATTTCTCTTTGATTCCTCTGTCTCTCTGATATATATTTGCACACACCTATGTACACATATATTTATATATGAAACTTGAGAATGTCTTAAAGACTGAGAAGCAATTCCTCTGAAACGTAATCATCATAAAGAATAATACCTCTGGGGAATGGTAGAGGCCTAATGTCTACAATCTCCAGCTAACAGGCAGCTGGCCCAATCATCGTTTACACTTGACCAACCCTTTGTAATTTTTCATTTCCCTTACAGTACTGAGTGTCTGATCATCCCTCATTCTACTCTTATTCTCTCTTTAAATTATCCAGTCAATTTAGTATAAATTGAAGTTGAGTTCAATTCACACTAGACTCTCCTCCCTATTGTAATTGTATATTACTGAATAAAATCTGTCCTTAATAATTTACCTAGTGTCCAGCTTGGTTTATCTTTGAGAACTCCCCTATCATGTTCTACATTTTTTTTAGTATTTTGTACATGCATAACATTGTTTACAAAACATATGCTAATTCTTTGGTATGTTTTTATGGACAACGTAAGTAACAATGAGGTTAGGGAACATTTCTTATTTATTGAGTCTCCTTTCTAATATATTTTTCCACATTTAGTATGATTTAAATCTATGTTACACAAAAAAATCTAGCCAAGCAATTGAAAAGTATAAATTAGAAAGGTAGGAATAACCAAAAATTCATGTGTGGA
>VMDO01016616.1:0-41576 GCA_007922755.1 Pedetes capensis
AAAAAAAAAAAAAAAAAAAGACACAAATGTCCAAAAATGAAACCATTTGAGATGAAAAAATACTCTGGATGGGATTAATGACAAATTAGACATTGTAAATGAAAAGATTAGTGAAGTTGAAGGCATAGTAATAAAAATCCAAAATGGGAGAAAGACAGCCAGAGAGAGAGAGAGAGAGAGAGAGAGAGAGAGAGAGAGAAAGAGAGAGAGAGAGAGAGGGAGATAAACTGCTGAAAACTTTTGGTGAAAACTATATATCCACAGAGCTAAATAAACCCTGAACACAAGAATCATGCAGAAAAGTAAACCAGAGAACTACATAATCAAAATGCTTATCATCAGTAATAAGAAAAAGCTCTTAAAATCAGCCATGGGGAAAAGGGACACCATGTAGAGAGGAATAATGCTAATGATAAAAAAATTCTCATCAGAAACAATGCAAGGAAGAAAATAGAGGTGCAACATTTTTAAAATACTAAAAGACAAAAAATATCTGCTGACTGAAAATTCTGTATCTAGTGAAAATACTTTTCAAAAGTGTAGTGAAATAAACACATATAAAAGTTAATTCATCACCACCAGACCCAAGACATGTTAAAGGAAATTCTTCTGGCAAAAGGAAATGATACCAGTTTAAAATCTGAATCTACATGAGGGAATGAGAAATATACTTACTTATTTTTTTCTCTCAGTACTAGGGAGTTGAACACAGGGTCTCATGCACGCTAGGCAAGTGCTGTACTGCTGAACTGTACCCTTACCCCTTTCTTACTTTTTTATTTTAAGACAGGGTCTTGCTGAGTTGCACAGGCTGCCTCTCACCTTAAACTCAGGGTTCTCCTGTCTTGAACTTGTAATCCTTTTGACTGAGCCTCCTAAATTGTTGGGATTACAGTCCTTCACTACCACATCCAGAAAGTAAATATACTTATGTTAAGTCTCTCTGAAAGATAATTAAATGATTAACAAAAATAAAAAAGAACATGTTGACTGGGGGTGTAGTTCAGTGGTAGAGTGCTTGCTTGTGGGAAACCCTGATTTCCATCCCTAGCAACGCAAAAAAAAAAAAAAAAAAAAAAAAAAAAAAAAAAAAAAAAAAAAAAAAAAAAAAAAAAAAAAAAAAAAAGAAAGAAAGAAAAGGAAAAAAAGAATATGTTGGTTACAAGGGTGGTGGTTAGTAAGAAATGGAAACATAAAAAAGGTGTAGTCAGAGAACATGACTCTGGCACTGTGTTTCCAATACAGTCTTAGAGTGATTGCATTTATGCATCCTACAAGTAAGTTTTATGTCTTTACTGAGGTATAATGGTATACAAAAACTGCACATATTTAAACTGTACAATGTTATTAATTTTGACCTATTTTTATTCCTATGAAACTATTATCATGATAAAAAACATTTGTAAAATCCTCAAGTATCCTCATGCCCCTCTATAATTCATCTCTCCCTCTGCCCTGTTGTGAGGAAACCAGGGATCTGATTTCTATAACTATAGATTCCTAGAATTTTATATTAGTGAAATCATATAATATGAACCCTTTTGTGTGATTTCTTTCACTAAGCCTTTTCACTAAGCCTTTTAGATTCATCCATGTTGTTGCATGGATCAAAAGTCCATCCCTTTTATTGCTGAACAGTGATTCATTTTATAAATAAACTGAAATTTATCCATTTACTTGTTGATGGACATTTGCATTATTTGCAGTTTGGGAGATTATGAATGAAGCCTCAATGAAGAACAACAATAAAAGATTGTGTAGGTTATGGTGAAGAAAAAACCCACACATTCCTGTATAGTGTCTAACACTAACATTTTATATAGAGAAGATGTTATACATGATGACTTAATCTATGTCATAAGGTAGTTATAAGGGAAAAAAAACCTTTTCTTGAAGCTGGTCCCGTGACACACACCTGTAATCCCAGCAACCTGGGAGGTGGAGGCAGGAGGATCACAAGTTCAAGGCCAGAAGCAGCCTGCACAATTTAGCAAGACCCTATCTCAAAACAAAAAATAAAAATCAGGCACAGTGGCACACACCTGTAATTCCAGTAACTTGGGAGGGTGAGGTAGGAGGGTTGTAAGTTTAAGGCCAGAGGAAGCCTGCGTAACTTAGTGATCTCTGTTTCAAAATAAAAATAAAAAATGAGCTGAGGGTGCAGCCCAGTGGTAGAGCACTTGCAAAGTATATGCAAGGCCTGAGTTCAACCCCAAGTATTGCAAATAAAATAAAATAAAATAAAATAAAAAGGAAGGAGATTCAGGGTGCAGTTCAGTGGCAAAGCACTTGCTTAGTATGCGAGGCCCTGGGTTCAATGCCCCAGTATTGCCAAAAGAAAAAAAAACTTTCTTGTATAGTAAATTCTGAATTGATACATACATATAACATTAAATGTGTGACTAAATTTTATTTCTACATAGCCAACTAGCCCATAGTACTCCCTAGTCTTCTTGCTCCTGTTTAATACTTGAAAACATTAAAATAAGGTCATGATTTAGTCTCAGATACCATGAGATATAGAGTTTCAAAGGAATGAAAGCATGGTCTCTGTACCCACCTTGGGGAGAAGGCAAACAGGGATGACAGATCTTAGAAAAGAAAGGCTGAAGGCAATTTCTTCCAGAAGCCTTTTAGATTAGTTCACTATGAGAAGCAGCATTAAGGGAAGGGATGGGTTGCCCAGTATTTTAGAAAGAAAATCATTGTATGTTTAAAACCAATTCCAAAATGAGTACTTACAGCAGTTTTATATGCTGCTTCAATGTAAAACACAAGGTTCTGTATGAAATTGACTTCATCTAGGCTGTGGATGATATGGAGTCCTAAGGAAAAGGGGAAAAAAGATAGAGTTCATCAAATTTCACTGCAGGGCTCTAGAAATGGAGCTGACTCAGTGGACTAAACTTAAATCTATTAGATTTGAACTCAACCTATCTAACATTGATGGCTTAAATTTGTCTCATTTTAAAAAACAACTTTATTGAGATACAATTCATGTATCGTAAAACTCATCCATTCCAAGTATATAATTCAGTGGCTTTCAGTGTATGCACTATTGTGCAACCATTACCATTTCATCACCCCAAAAAGGAACTCTATACTCATTACCAGTCACTCCATTTCCCTTCAGTAGTTGCCCTTTGGCCTAAATGATCACTAACCTATCTTCCATCTTTATAGATTTGCCTCATTGGACATTCATATAAGTGGAATCACATAATATGTGGCCTTTTATATCTGGGTTCTTTCATTGAACATATTTTCAAGGTTCTTCTGTATTGTAGGAAGTTTTTAGCATTTCATTTCTTGCCAAAAATATTCCATTGTGTAGCTGTATCAGATTTTACTTATCCAATCATCAGTGGATAGATATTTGGGTTTTTCCTACTTTTTAGCTGTCATCTATAATGCTGGTATGAATATTCATGTGCAAGCTTTCTGTGTGAACATATGTTCTTATTTCTCTTGGGTATCTATGTTCTTAGGAGTGAAACCACGTTGATTATATGGTTACTATTTAACTTTTTGAGGATTCACCAGATTGTTCTCTAAGGGGGCTGTACCATTTTGGATACAAGCAGTGTATAAGAGTTCCAATTTCTCCATACCCTCTGTAACATTTGTTAGCATCTTTTTGATTACAGTTATTCTGGTAGGTATGAAGTGTTCATTATAGTTTGGATCTGCATTTTTCTAATAATGATGTTCAGCATCTTTTCGTGCACTTATTTGTTATTTGAACATCTTCTTTGGAGGAATGTCAATTCAGATCCTTTGGCCTTTTCTAATTAGGCTATTATATTTTTATTTTTGAGAAAGGGTCTTGCTATGGCCTAGAACTCACAATCCTCCTGCCTCAACCTCTCAAATGCTGAGTTTACACTCATGAGCCCACATGCCTAGCTTAATTAGGTTATTAATCTTTTCAGTAGTGACTTGTGAGAGTTTTTTTTATTCTAGATACAAGTAACTTATCAGAAATATGATTTGAAAATATTTTCTTCTATCCTATGGGTTGTTTTTTACTCTCTTAAAGGAGTCCTTTGAAGCACAAATGTTCTTAACTTTGCTATATTCCAACGTATCTATTTTTCTTCAGTTATATATGCTTTTGGTGTCTTATCAAAGACAACTTTGCTTAACCCAAGGTCAGGAAAATTTATTCCTATATTTTCATCTAAGTGTTTGTAATGGATAGAATTGTGTTTGTCTCCTGCCTTCGACCAAAAAAGTCTTAACTCCCAATGTGACTATATTTGGAGTTAGGGCATTATCTGAGATAACTGGTCTTGGGACTTCTAGCCTGCAGAACACTGAGAGAATAAATTTCACTTGTTTATGTCACTCATTCTGTGATACTCAGTTGTGGCAGACAAATATAGTGTTTTATAGTTGTAGTGGTTAATTTTTGTTGTTAACTTGACTGGATTGAGGGATGCCTAGAAAACTGGTAAATCATACATCTGGGTGTGTTTATGAGGGTGTTTCCAGAAGACTTTTGAGTGTGTCAGTGAACTGAGTAGGGAAGATTTGCCCTAAATGTGGGTGGAACCATTCATTGAGTTGGAAGCATAGATGGAAAAAAATAGGGGAAAGCTGGCTCTTGCTTGTGCTGGACTCTTTGGGGACAGGCATGTGTTTTGGCTGCTATCATCCATGGATGTCAGACTTCAGGTTGTTCAAGTCTTTGAATGTGGACTTGCATCAGTGGCCCTCCAGAGGAATTTCGGGCCTCCCACCTTTGACTGGACTGCATCATTGGCCTCTCATTCTGGAGACTTCCCATTTCTTAAACTGAATGGCTACCAGCTTCCCTGGCTCCCCAACATGCAGACAGCCATTGAGGGACTATTCAGCTTCTGGTCATGTAAGCCAATCTAAGAAATTTCCTTTTATATTTATATTTTATTGTTTCTGTTTCTCTGGAGAACCATGGTATTGATATAATAGTTTTTCCTCTTACATTTAGGTTTAGGATTTATTTTGAGTTATTTTTAATCTATAGTGTGAGGAAGAAGTTTTACTTCATCCTCTTACCTATGGATATCAAGTCATCCCAGCAGCATTTATTGAAGAGATTACCCTTTCCCCTATTGAATCATCTTAGCATCCTTGTCAAAACTCAACTGAACATACATGATGGTTTATTTTTGAACTTTCAATTCTATTACATTTATCTGTATGTCTATCCTTATGCCAGTACCACTCTGTTTTGATTACTGTAGCTGTGTAGTTACATTTTGAAACTAAGAAGGAGTCCTCCAATTTTTTCTTTTTCAAGATTGTTTTGGCTATTCTGGGTCTCTTGAGTTTCCATATGAATTTTAGGATCACCTTGCCAATTTCTGCAAAGAAACCAGTTAAAATTTGATAGGGATTGTGTTGAATCTACAGACCAATTTGAGGGATGCTAACATTTAACAATAAGTCTTCCAATCTGTGAAATGCAATATACTTGACAATAGAACAGAGGAAATGTGGATTTGTGCTTATCTTACTTGGAGATTATTGAAATTCTATTTGTTCTCATCAAATTTGGAATGCTTTCATCCATTATTTCTTAGAATAGATTTTCTGCTCATTAATCTCCTGCTGGTACTCTAATTATACGTGTCGTGGTTCTGTTCATGATTCTTCTTTTATATGCATATTTATATTTGTATTTTTATATATTTTTTCCTATCCTTGAAACTGAATCTCTACTGATCTGTTTATTTCTTTAAACATGGTTTCCTTTTGATCTGTGGATCGTTTTATACAAACTGTTTGAAGTCTTTGTCTTCTAAGTCAAACATATAGGAGCTTCTAAAAGAAATTTCTGCTATCTGCTATTTTTCTTATATATGGCTCATACTTTTCTTTTTCTTGAGACAGGGTATCACTATGCAGCCCAGACTGGCTTAGAACTTGCTTCATAGCTCAGGTGGGCCTTGAACTCTCAATCCTCTTGCTTCTGTTTCCTAAGTTTTAGGATTACACATGTGTGTCACCATGCCTGGCTATGGATAATACTTTCTTGTTGCTTTGCAAGTTTTAATAAATTTTTGTTGAAAACTGCATATTTTAGACGATATCTTATAAGAACTCTAGACACCATTACCTATTATCTGGGGCTTGTTTTTGCTTACTTATTTAGTAACTTGGCTGAACTATTTCAATAAAATCTATTCCCCCCCACACACACAGTATGTAGCCTCTGATATTCCTCAGAGGGTATAGTTTTAGATAAGTACACTGTTACTCTGGGAAGACAGTGTTTTAGCAGGGGTATCAAAAACTTTCTCTTTCTCTGATCTATTAAGGGTCTGCCTCTATTAGTATTATGCTAAACTTCTCACCTCTACTAATTGCAACTAGTTGTTCTATTGTTCTATACAATAGTTAGAGACATAAACTCTTCCATAGTCTCTAATAATTAAATTCACACCCCTTTACAGGTGATCTCTGATTAAAGTTTTTGATACTTGTTCTGATACTAGGAGGACGATTTTTTCTTTCTTCGATTCTATTAAAACTTCTAGCCAAACTGGCATAGTGGCACATGCCTGTAATCCCAGTACTTGGGGGGCTGAGGCAGGAGGATCATGAGTTTGAGGTCAGTTTGGACTACATAGGGGGTTTGAGGCCAGCCTGGACTAGATAGGGAGACCCTGAATCAAACAAACAACAAAACAATAAAAACAACAAAAACAACTAGCTATTCTATCTTTTCGCTTCTTGTTCTTATTAAGCAACTGCTGTTCTTAGGTGCCATCGAGTCAGGTCTGACTCATAGCAACCTATGTAAAGAGAATGAAACACTATCTGACACTGTGCCATGCCTGTATCTGACAGTGTTGCTCTGCTATTTGTAGGGTTTACGATGGCTAATTGCTTTGGGAGTGGGTTGCTGGGTCTTTCTCCCAAGCCTACAGCACCTAGTATGCCCAGGTGGTCTCCTATCCAAATACTAATCAGGCCCAACCCTGCTTAGTTTCAGAGATCTGATGAGACTGGATGTGTTCAGGGTGGTATGACTATAGATATTAAGCAACTACCTTCCTCTTACTTGCTTAGAGCCAAATTCTGCATTGGTTTTGAGAGTGCTCTTAGGATTGAACTTTCTTACACTTTGTTCCAAAAAAGTCAATTCTCTTGGGAAGAGCTAAGGAGCTTTGTTCTTATAGTTTGCCTTCTCCCCCAGCAAAATTTCTATGCCAGTGCTCTGGAGCTGGTAGTGAGAACAGTGGCCCATTTCTTTGGAAGTGCCACTCCTGCTTTGCCAACTGAGTTCTAGCCAGGGTGGTGGCCTTTGATCTTCTCAACTTGTGTCTCCCAGTATGAAACCACTACCCCACTAGAGAGGTGTATTGAGGGCAATCAAGGCCTAGTACTCTCACTCTGCTCTGCCTGAGGTAAGGAAGGAAGGACTTGTAAGCTGTTCTTTCTGTAATGTGGAGTTGGGAATGATGAGAAATGATGGCAGCCTACCTCTCCTGGGGAGTACAGTAGCCTTAAACTGGAGCTGAGGGATAGAATGCCTTCTGCTCTTGGCTATAATCACCCTCAACTGTATTTCTGACAAGCTGAGTTGGGGTGGGGGAGTTAGGCTGAGACCCAAATGCCATAGTCCTTCCCTGCATTTAAGATTCAGCTTATTTCCTGGAGTGTTTCTCCACTAGCTGTATGTTCTTTGGACAATTTCCAATGACTTTAAAGGATTGGTTTTTTAAAACAATTTTTAGCATTAATGGTTATTTTGCTGGGGGAGGGTCTGTAGAACTCTTCATGCTGCCATTCTGCAAGTTGCCATCAGATTCTATCAAGCCTATCTTAACCAAGGTTGAGATTAAGTATTCAGAAACATGCATGGTACTGCTAAGTATTCCATGGAGATCTTTTATGCTCTGCCTACCTGTTATATCTCACAGAGGCCCTTTTCATTTTTGAGGCAAGTGCCTTATATAAATTGTGTATCATTTTGTACCTAAAACATTTCATTAACATCCCAACTAGTCCTCCATCTTAATTTTATCCCCTACCAATCTATCTTCCTGCTACTGGGATGAATCATTTGAAACCTCCTTGAGTATCTACCTTGAATGGCTCTTTACTGATTACATACTAAATTCCAAGCTGTTTAGCATGGTATACATGTCCTACAGGTACCCAGACTTTCTAAGTTCATATTTTGTCATTTTTCCAGATGCATCTTACACTCTAACCATGGAAGATAAGTTAGCCTTATCTTGATGGCCTTGATGTACCTTTGAAACTTCTGTGCTATACTCATAATATTTCCTTCCCTTTTCTGACTTGTGAATTTCTACTTATTCCCACTTATTACTCAAAGGACTGATCAGATAATATCCACCTTATTCCATGAACCTATCAAAATCAACTGATAGAGTTGAAAATTGAAAAAGTATGGTATCAATAAACATTTGTTGAATGAATGATAGTGTATTTTATAAGCCTTTTCAGTGTTACTTCTGCTTCCAGCCTGGGGTCAAAATTAAAAAAAATCAGATATATTGAGCCATTGTTTGCTTTGAAAAAAATTCCAGATTTGGTATTAAAATAATATTAGCAATGGAGGTATAGTTGCCATTCTATTTAAAGAAATAAAACCTAAAAGTATATTTATTTGGGGAGAAATTCCTCCTCCTAAAAAAGAGAATGTGAGTAGTCAGTTCACAATTTGTGAAAAGATTCAGCCTCTGGGATGTGTGTTCTAGAGGGAAAAAAGAGAAGGTTTTATCACCAAGTACTTATTTCTGTAAAAAAAAAGAGAGAGAGAGAGAGAAGGGTATTCTGATGGAACTCCCATCTGTAACTACATAGGAAGATAAAGAAAATGAAATGTCAAAACTGTAGTATTATCCAGGTATGGTGGCACATAACTGTAATCCCAGCTATTCAGGAGCATGAGGCTGGAGGGTCGCAAGTTTGAAGCCAGTTTGGGCAACTTAATAAGACCCTGTCTCAAAATAGAAAATTAATTAAAATCCAGGTGTGGTGGCTCACACCTGTAATCCCAACAACTCGGGAAGCAGAGGCAGGAAGATGGCAAGTTAGAGACCAGAGGCAGCCTGTGTAACTTAGTGAGATCCTGACTCAAAATAAAAAGTAAAAAACTGGGCTGGGAGTGTATCTCAGTGGTATAGCACTTGCAAAGCATGCAAGCACGAGGCCCTGGGTTCAACCCATCAATACTACAGAAAAGAAAAAATTAAAAAGGGCAAGTAATGTAGCTCAGTGATAGAGCACTTGCCTAGTATGTGCAAGGCCCTTGATTTGATCCCCAGCACCACAAGAAAAAAAAGACAAAAAATGTGGTATTATAAGTACATTCCCCACATGTCTCTCAGTTTGTCATATTGTGGGGGCTTGTATGTTACTATGATACTGAAAGCTATGTGACCAGTATATCAGATACCAGCAGGGCGACCTGTAGTGGGCAGATTTCAGCAGAGCTTCCAGATTAAGACAGACTAGGGAGAAGGACCTGGCAACCCACTCCCGAAACAATCAGTGACTGAAAATCCTAAGAATAGCAGAGAACTGTCAGATATAGTGCTAGGCATGGCATAGTGTCAGGTAGTGTTTTGTTTTGTTGTCCATAGGGTTGCTATGAATTGGACCCAACTCAATAAGCATCTAACAATAACAACATAAGACACTAACTTACTGATATCTGGTAAAGGTCTCATTAAATTTACTGAGGTGTAATGAGATTCATTGTCCTCACCCCCAATTTAAGATAAATAAAAGGAATTATGTAGTTTCTTTTTTCTAGTCAAGCATCTAAACTAATAATAAAACTACCTGAAAAGAATATATTATTCAATAATAAAAATACACATTTGGATTCTGATCTCTACAGTATTTCCCTAAGTATAGTACAGATGCCTATAGACAGATATTTTGTTCATAATATATTCACAAAGTACATATAAAGCAGCCTACACAACTTAGCAAGACCCTGTCTTCAAAATAAAAATTAAAAAAGGGCTGGAGCAGTAGCCCAGTGGTAGAACACTTGTCTAGTATTCATGAGGCCCCGGGTTCATCCCCCAAGTATTAAAAAAAAGCAAAGATATTTTTTAAGAATGTACATAAAGTAGGTGATTCAATTTTTACTTATACCAACTGCAGGCTTATCGGTGTATAGTATGAGAATAAGAAAAAACCTAGCCCTTCTTTCCCATTTCCTGTATCTGAGGATTAATAAACAAAAACACTTGTCTAAAGAAGATCTACCCCAGACTTCCTGGTTTGCATTTTAAAAGAATATTAAGTGGTACCCCAGACTTGTTTTTCAACATAATATTAATTAGACTTCGAAGAGCTGTTTCTCTGTATAAAATTGGCAAAAATGTCATTGTTTCCAATGTGCTTCTTTGAGCAAAGTAAAAAGCTCTGTTATTTTCTCACCAATACCTTTGGGGAAGCCCAGTGTGCTAGAGCAGGTGCTCCAAGCTCAGGGGCTTGCCGTGCTTCTCTCCTTGTACTGACCTGAGGCAGTCATTTGTGCTAAGAAGAGCAGGTAAACAGAGGTAGCATCCAACTGCAGGTGTCCCCACTGGTCATCACCCACTACAGTGGCACAGGTTTTGGTGTTGTACTTGGCATGAAGGCTATCCTTAGTACTCTGACTATACTTGAAGGACTCTACTTTATCCACCTAAAAAAAAACCAAAAACAGTATAAGAAGGATATTCAGAAAACTCAACCCATGCACAATGCTTCTGTCTTCAGACAATTGTTAATATTTAAAATGCTTTGTTACCCTTTTCCCTACACTAATATAACTGGGAAAGCCTGTTATTTTTAAACTGAAGCAATTTAATTAGAAAATAATATCAACTGGTCAAAAATAGCTATTTTCTAATCATTGGCTGTCTTTCATTCTTCAGATGGTTGCTTTACCACATTGTAGATATAAACTGAGATTCCAGGTGTTTGTATGAGAACAGCTTAGTAAGAGATAACTCAGTGTTATACATTTGTTTTTAAAACTAAGATAGGAACTTTGTGGGAAATTAGGGCAAGATGATATATTTCGAAGGAGTAATGAAAAGAGCTGGTGAGAGACACACAGATTAACAGAGAAAAGGTATGACAGAAAACTAAAACTAGAAATCAAATCAAAAGGAAAACATTGGGAGCTGGAGGTGTAGCTCAGTGGTAGAGTGAGTGTTTAGTGTGCATGAAGCCCTGGGTTCAATTTCTAACACCCCTTAAAAAACATTCAGAAGGGAAACATTGGGCAAGAGGCAATGAAAAGATTTAGTTCCTTGAATTTTGATTAGATTGATTATTTATTTACTTACTTATCTATTATTTGAGGTATTTAGGGGTTGAATCCAGGGCCTCACACATACTTTGTAAGTGTTCTACCACTGGGCTGCACCCCAGGCCCAGTTTTATTTATTTATTTTATTTGGAGATAAGACTTTGCTAAGTTACACAGGCTGCCTCTGGTCTCCAACTTTCTATCCTCCTGCCTTAGCCTCCAGAGTTGCTGAGATGACAGAAGTGTGCCACCGTGCCTAGCTACATTTGATTATTTATGCCTCTGATATATGATAGTAACTATTATGCCTTAAATATGGTTTACAAAATTAGTGACTTTAAAGCTATTTGGTAAGGCAGAATATGCAAATAGCCAAAAATTTTTAAAAAGTAGTAAAGAAACTGGGTGCCAACGTACACACCTGTAATCCCAGTGACTCAGGAGGTTGAAGCAAGAGGATTATGAGTTCAAGGCAAGAGGCAGCCTGTGCAACTTAGTGAGATCCTGTCTCACAATTAAAAATAAAAAGGAGTTGTGGGTACAGCTCAGTGGTAGAGCACTTGCCTAGCATGTGTGAGGCTCTGGGTTCAATCCTCCAGTACTGCTGGAAAAAAAAAGTAGTAAAGACAGAGAAAAGAGAAATGATAGATGTGAGATAGCCCAAAAAAGAGATACATACAATAAATAAAATTGTTCATAGATGATAAGGAGGTTCAGAGTTTGGAGTTGATTTCTTTCTAGTTTAGATTTGTTATGTGCCTATGGGCAGTTACTTTATGAATCTGGGCTACAATTTCTTCTAGTAAAACAATATTCATCCACAGACAATTAAGTCAGATTCAATGTATACAACAAGTTTTAAGATCTCTTGGGATAAAACAACTTTTTAGTAAAATACTTTTGTATGGAGAAAATATCATAAGCTGAAAAGATAAATGGTAGACTTCTAAAAAAGTTTGCATGTGACAAAAGAATAACGTCCATAATGTAAAAGCACTTCTCAGAAGGCAACAAAGAGACAATCTAAAAGAAAAACAGGCAAATAACCTAGTAGGTAGGTTGCCAATGAGGAAATGCAAATTTTCCATCCATACATGAAAGGATGCTCAACTTCATTCAAGGTCAGGAAATGGAAATCACTGTAAGTCCAAGATCCCTTACCTCTAATCCCGATATTGAAAATACTTTGAAAATGTTTTTGCACTTAAGTTTTACTTCAAAACTCATTTGGTGGCAAATCCAGACTCAAACTGACCCAGGGCTATTTATAAACTTTATTCCATTTAGTGTGAAAAGGCATGTTACCCGACAGAAATATGTTTTTGACTAGTGAGTGCTGTCCCGGATCCACTGAAGGCATAAGAAAATATATTATGCATGCACTGTACTACCTTTTTAAAATGTGAAAAATTCTTAATTCTAAAACTGATCTGGCCCTAAGGATTTCAGATGAGGGTTTTTACAACTGCATCATCTTTTACCCAGTATACATAATTGTATGTAGAGTAATGATGAAGCACATTTTAAAAATTATTTGAAGAAGGGCAAAAGAAGACTGGAAGGAAACATTCCAGGGATAACTGGGTGGAGAGATTGTGGGTAACATTTTCCCCCCTGATTTTCAAAATTTCCTAAAGTTATAGTGTACAATTTGTGAAACTGAAAAATACATGTAAGCTATAAGCATTCTCTAAGGGGTAGAGCTATTATTATGATGTGATTTTATTAGAGAAAAAGTTGTTACCAACTCCATACCTGTCTGATCATGCACTGCAGCAGTCCTCTCATTAGCTTCACTACACTCTGCAGAAATAAATGGAAACGAGACTGTTATAAACATCCCGAGATTCGAGAACACTTACTCAGCAACTGCAGTTGGTACATGACCTTTTGAGAACAAGTAACCCTATCCTGGGTTCTATTTACATGGCATTTACTTTATAGGTTCACAGAAGAGCAGATTGCAGCTAAAAGTGGAATCAAAAGCTACAGTTTGTGATTCCTTCAAGTTAAAAAAATAACAATCCATGTTTTGGCAGGTTTATGTAAAAATAAGGCAACCATCCTTGTACAGGACCATCTACCTGAAGAAAAGGGGGCAAGTCAGCTCAAAAGTCATTAGGCTCTAAGGATATTCTCAGATACATCTTATAGCCTAGAAAGGCTTCAACACAACATCACTTTTACCTTTTCTGAACTTTATTGTTCAGGAAAGGTGCTATTGAGTTGGGTAAAACAGAACGAGATCCGACTTGACACTGTGCCATGCCTGGCACTATTGCCAGTGCTTCTCTACTATTCATCGGGTTTCTGATGGCTGACTGTTTTGGGAGTAGGCTTCCAGGTCCTTCTCCCAAGCCTATCGCACCTGGTGTTCCCTGGCGGTCTCCCATCCAAGGACTAACCAGGCCTGACCCTGCTTCGCTTCCAAGATCTAACAAGATTAGATGCCAGGGTGGTATGGCTGTAGGCTTTTTCTGAACTAGCCAAGACTTAATACTCCATAGAAATGTTTATCTGGATATTTTCCCTAAGGAATAAAGTAAATTATAAGTCAGAGTATTGTTAGTGTGATTCAATGTTTTCTCCATGAAAAAAAAGTTACAAACTTCTGAAGTCTCAAGTCATCACTATTTCTCTTACTAGGGCTTGACCATTTCTAAATAGTTTGTTTTCCAACCATAACATCCCCAAATTCTTATCTCTAACTGTATACTACAACTACAGGATACTAGAAGGGGCCATCAGCAGTGGCATGGGCAGGTAATGTTTTGGAAGAACATAGCACTGAAAAGCTTCTCCATTTCTCTAAGAAGCTTTCTATTTCACAGTCTAGAAGAAATCCAACCAGATTACTCCAGGAGTGCTGGCTCAGAGGTAGCTTGAGGACATCTCAGAAAGCTAATCTACTCAGGAACCACATCATTTACTTATTCCTTCAAAACATATTCAAGTGGGACTACAAGTAATAGGAGTAAGGATAAGTTTCTTTAAAGTATTCAACAGTTTACAAAGCTTTTCATTGATAGAAAAGTAAATTGTTTCCTTGGGAAAGTCCACCTTCTTAAGTAAATCCTGACTGTAAATGGTCCCCACCCCTTACTGATAAAAAAATAAAAAAAAGAACAGGCAGTGCATGATTTTATCACATTTGAAAGCCTAACCTAGTTATTATAAATTAATGAACCTGAGTATAACCCCTACAAGAAAATCTCTATCTTTACTTTCACCATAGTGATACCCTGTTACAAAAAGGATTTGACACAGCCTCCTATTTAGAGAAACTTTAGTCAATTCTGGTACATGTCACCACATACTCAGAGGTTTCTCTTACATCTTTTTCTTTTCCAACATTCAGTGAATAAGAGTGGGAAGAAGAGGCAGAGGTTTGAATAATCTTCCTTAAAATCGGTGGCCCAAAGGAACTCATTTTTAAAACATACTGAGGACCTCCAATCAACCAAAAGAGGCATGAGCTTTCTCACCATTCTGTAAGAAGTAAGCATCCTGGGCTCACTGCATTGGCTTCTTTTATATTTTCTCCAACTGGCTGTTTTCTGATCCAGGTGCACTAGATGGCATTAATTATACATGTACATTTATACACCAGTCTTCTACCCACACCAAATAACACTCCCTTTCATTTATTCTTTTTAAGTACATGGATCTATGTATCTATGAACTGATACTATAATAATATATAACTGGCTGAGCATCATGGTGCATACCTGTAATTCCAGAGACTCTGGAGGCTGAGACAGGAAGATCATGAGTTAGAGGCCAGAGGCAGCCTGAGCAACTTAGCATGACTGTGTCTTAAAAAAAAAAAAAAAGCACGGTGTGTGGTGGCACACACCTATAATCCCAGCACTTGGGAGGCTGAGGCAGAGGATCAATGAGTTCGAGACCAGCCAGGTCTACATAGTGAGTTCCAGGCCATCCTGGGCTACACAGTGAGACCTTGTTTCAAAAAAGCAAAAACTAAAAAAGTAAAAAATAAATAAAATCAAAAATCAAAAAGGGGCTGGGAGAGTACTTGCCTAGCATGTGCAAGGTTCTGGATTCAACCTCTCAGTACTGAAAAAAAAAAGAATGCAAATATATGCAAATACACAATATGTTCATTTTACTGCTCTTGCAACTTTTCTGTAAGTTTGAAAGTTTCTTTTCTTTTTTTTTTTCAGTACAAGGGGGTTGAACCCAGGACCTCATGCATGCTAGGCAAGTGCTCTACCATTGAGCTGCACCCAAGCTCCTTTTATATTTTTTGAGAGTCTCACTAAGTTGTGCAGGCTTCCTCTGGCCTCAAACTCATGATCCTCCTGCCTTAATCTCCTGAGTCACTGGGATAACAGGTGTGTGCCATGGAGCCTCACTCTGAAATTTTCTAAAATAAAAAATTGAGTGTAGGCTGGGGGTGTAGCTCAGTGATAGAGTGCATGCTTAGTATGCACAAGGCCCTAGGTCCCCAGTACCTCCCCACAAAATTTGAAGGTTTCATATAAACATTTTGTCCTGTTTTCTTTTCTATAAGAATTATAGGCACATGAGAATTACACAAAAATGAATTTGATGAATGTCACAGACCATAAGAGTACCAGGAGTTCCAGAAAAGGAGTCCTGAAAAAAGAAGTGATTGCCGGGCATGGTGGTGCACACCTGTAATCCCAGTGGCTTGGGAGTCGGAGGCAGGAGGATTGCAAGTTTGAGACCAGAGGCAGTCTGTGTAACTTAGTGAGACCCTATCTCAAAAAAGTAAAAAATGGGCTGAGGGTGCAGCTCAGTGGTCCAGCACTTGCAGAGCATGCAAGCGCGAGGCCCTGGGTTCAACCCCCAGTACCAAAAAAATAAAAATAAAAATAGAAGTGATTACTGCTCAACTGTGCAGGGACAGGGACTACAGAAAAAGTGGAATCAGTGCTGGGCTTTCAAATTCAACTGGAGGGAAACCGGCATGTGAAACAAACAGTCCATTAAAAAACCTTCCATGGCTTGGCACGGTGGCAGGCCAGGTATGGTGATGCACACCTGTAATCCTAGCACTAGGGAGGCCGAGGCAGGGAGGATCGTCAGTGCCAGGTACAAGAATAAAATACAGGTAATTATAGGGAAAACATATGGTACAATGAAAAGTATACCAAATGTTTGTTAGGTATATTTTCTTTTTTCTTTTGGTGCTAGGGTTTGAACTGAGTACCTCATACATGCTATTTGCTCTACCACTGAGCCACAGCCTATGCATTGTTAGGTATTTTTATTATGAGATTGTTAGAGGAGTAATAAAAATACTAACCTGGCTGGAACTAGGGGCATAATGGAGGACACCAATGGGATATAATATTGAAACAGTAGGCTGTGGCCAAATCTTACAGAACTTTGCCTATAAATTTTCGGACTTTACTTGTAGGGAAAGGGGAGCCACAGAAAGACTGTGAAGGTTGGAAATAACATAATTTAAGTGTGGTTTCCACAACAATATTAGGTGGTAAGGGTTTAGAGTAGGGTTGAGGCAGAAGGGAAAGGAGGGCATAGACTCAGAGAAATTTTAAGAATCCAATGATTTGGGCCAGGGATATACCTTAGTAGTAGAGTGCTTGCCTAGCATGTGCAAGTCTTTAGATTCAATCTCTAGTACCACAAAAAGAAAGAATAGAAAGAACAGAAAAAAGGAAAGAAAGAAAGAAAGAAAGAAAGAAAGAAAGAAAGAAAGAAAGAAAGAAAGGAAAAGAGGGAAGGAAATGAAGGAAGGAAAAGAAATCAGAGGAAAAGGAAGGGAAATAAAAGGGAGGAAGGAAGGAAGAAAAAGAATGAATCAGCTGTCTTTCATCTGCATGTATCAATAGGTAAGAGTGACGAGTCAACAATCACCCTATAAGCAGCACTTCTTCAAGCACTGTTTTATAGAACACTAGTCCAGGAAATTTTGGAAAGGCTATAAACTTTATTCTGACCTCAGATTCAAAATGCGCATTAGTACATGAAGGGCTCTGAGAGAATAATATAGTAAAGACATCTGCTGTTTAACACAGTCCCAAACTTAGCTTGCCTGGTGTTCCACAGAACACAGGTATGGGAAATATTCCAAGTAATGCTGCCATTGGTAAATGGCAGTATTGGTAAAATGCTGGTAAAATGAGGTACCATTTGTAAAGGTACCATTGGTAAAGTGAGGACACCATTAAGAGAAAAAGGGATGTTTAGTGAGTTGTTGTCATCTGGTAGTTTATTCTGTTTGTTTTTGGTTGGGAAGGTGGGGCTTCAGACATACTGAGTTTGAGGAGCCACAGGAGATACAGGCAAAACTAACAAATCGACAAATGAAAATGGGCTTGAAATGAAAGTGGGGCCAGAGTTAAAGGTGAAGATTTCAGAAGTCACTCTCATAAAGGTAATAGTAAAAGTCATAAGAAAAGATGAGAGACTATACAAAGAGAACAAAACTAAGAAAGAAGTAGAAATGGAGACCGCCATAGAGAGACTTCTATTTGTGTGGCTATTTTTATGGCTATGAGACTATATCTATCTATGTGCTTAAGAGAACGGAGCATTTGTAAAATATACATGTACATAACTCTATTCCCAATCTAGATATAGTTGTTTCTTAAACCCTTATCTTCTTTTTCTCTAGAATTCCCTTCAGTGCTCTGACACTATTTATCAGAGAGAAACCAAGATGAGAGTTGGCAGGAAAGGTATAAATGATTGAAAATCAATGGAAAATCAACGGGAAGTTGGCAGTAGGTGGGAATTTATCTGTGGATTTATTGGCTTTAATCTGTGTTCATTTTCTAACCACAGATGAATCATTATCTGACCTATGTACATTAGGTTTGTACATTAGAATCATATAGATACATTTTTTAAAAATATGGATGCCCCTGCACTCCACTTCCAATGATTCTTATTTAAAAGTGAGGTCTAACAAGTATATTTCTGAAAAGCTTCCCAAATGATTCCAACGGACAGTCAGAGTTTAGACTCACTCATCCAAATCAGGGACAAATCTATCACTGTTTTTGTAAATAAAGTTTTATTGGAACATAACCATGTGAATTGCTTATGTATCATCTTTGGCTCTTCTGTGTTACAACTGCAGAGTTGAGTAGTTGGTCAGAGACCATGAGTGACCTATAGTGGCCAACATATTTACTATCTGATCCTTTACAGAAATGGTTTTCTGATCTTTGGTCTAGACTAACGCTGTACCAGGTTTGAAAAATAATTAATGAGACCTAATAATAAAATCTGTTTTGATTCATAATGTAAGATCATAGAAATATTAGAATTCCCACAGATAGTTTTATTTTTTGAAGTTGTTTCCAATATATTTCCATAATGTTTTGAAACATCCCAAAGTTATTACTATGGTGGTATGAAAAATATTTTTCAGCTGTATAAAAAGTTACATAATAGAACATTAAAATTTTAGAATGGGCAATTTAACGTTTCTCTACTTTTTCGCTCTTCCTTTGATAAATTCTCTCCACTTGAATCAAATTAGGAAAGAAGTCAACTTTGCAAAACAATCGGTCAACAGAAAGACAACACATTTCTTCTAATAATATTGAAAATTGATCAAATTTTACTAGGTATGTAATTCCAGTTCTATTGATACTAATGTCTAGCAAAACAAAGAAAGTACTGAGATCAAAATAACAAAACATTCAGAGGAGGATGCAGGCTTGGGGATCAGTTTCCAATTTCTAAAATAATGTTATTTTTATAAATTCATTAAAATATTGATCTGTACTTTCTGGGATACAGCAAAAATAATCAACTTTTTTTAGTGAATCTATGTATCTATCTCTTAGTAATGGCTTGAAGGAGTAAGAAATGTTCACTGTTCCTGAGGACAACATAGTGAAACTTGTTCCACTGCCAAGAACTGCAACCCCATAATATGCTGGTGCTCTTAAAAATAACCATCTCAATATTTTGATCTATAGATGAAGATTAAAGCTCAGATGGCCTAAGATTGAGGAAGAACATTGGAGAAAATGGCCTATATATAATCTTTCTCACTAATGGAAAAGAACCTAAACATATCTTACAATTGAGAGCAAAGTATCTCAACATGAAAAGTCTCATGTGGCCCATATGACATTAAAGAAGATGCAGTTCCCTTTGTGTTTAAACAGTTCTATAAAGGATGCTAGCCTGCAGCCATACCACTATGGCATCTGATCCCGTCAGATCTCGGAAGCTAAGCAGGGTCGGGCTTGGTTAGTACTTGGATGGGAGACTGCCTGGGAACACCAGATACTGTAGGTTTGGGAGAAGGACCCAGCAACCCACTCCCAAAAACCAATCAGCCATTGAAAACCCTATCAATAGCAGAGAAGCACTAACAATACTGTTTCATCTATTGTATATAGGGTCACTATGAGCAGGACACAGACTGGATAGTATCTAACAAAAAGAACATAAAGGATGCTAATTTATGGAGGGGAAATGCCTTAAAAGTTGTTTTATGCCGGGCACCTGTAGCATATAGCTGTAATCCCAGAAACTCAGGAGGTGGAGGCAGGAAGTTCATGAGTTTGAGGCCAGAGGCAGCCTGTGCAATTTAGTGAGATCCTGTCTCAAAATGAAATAAAAAAGGGTTTGAGAGTGCAACTCAGTGGTAGAGCTCTGGGCTAGCATGTATGAGGACCTGGATTCAGCCCCTCATACTGCACAAAAAAAGTTGGTTTAAGGGCATATGTTGACTCTGACCTCATTTTGCCCCCACGGGGGCTGGCAGGGGGTGGACAGGGAGGTAACAGGCTTTCTGAAATAGTAGCCACAGCTATAAAGATCAAGAAACTATCTTTACTTGTATCTTATATGGAAGGCCTTGCTGATTGTGTCAGTTTCACTAGTATAAAGGCCAAGAATCATTTTTAAAAATGAAGTGAAGCCAGCATGGTGGCTCAGGCCTGTGATCCCCGCAACTCGGAGGTGGACACAGGAGGATGGAGAGTTTGAGGCCAGAGGCAGCCTGTGTAACTTAGTGAGATCCTGACTCAATATGCAAAATTAAAACTGGGCTGAGGGTGCATCCCAGTGGTAGAGCAAGGCCCTGGGTTTAATCCCCTAGTAGTGAAAAAACAAACAAACAAAAAAAAAAACGAAGTGAAATAGTACTTATGCGCCCCCATTCTTCTCATTGAAAATAAAATGGCAGAGCCTGCAAAATACATTAACTTAGAAAGAGCATTATAAATTCTAGGAAAGATCCCAGGATAGGATTTTCCACATTAATGGAAAGACTGTGCTCTCTTTCCTTGCATCAGCAAATTTCAGGTTTCCACTGCAAAGAAAACACTTCAGTACAATATAGGAAAACTTTTGGGAAGGTAATTTTAGGGAGGTGAAGAAAAGACTACATTTCCTTCGATCCCTGTTTCCCCTACTGCAATCACAAGTAGCTCCAGACCTCTTTGTTTGTGATTACAGTACCTGCTCCAGTTCATAGGCCTTTGCCTTATCCTCATCTCGATCTGCATTCTTCCGATAGGCCAGGCCCAAACCCCACACAGCTAAGATGCTGTACACATTATCTCGGACCCAGGCATCTCTCTGATCATAGCTGGCTGGAAGCAAGCCGGTCACTGGATTCTGCAAGGCCAAGAAAAAGAGGGCAGGCAGCTAACCATAGAGAATTAAATGAAACAAAATCTACAAAATAGGTTACTTGGGAATTTGGGGTTTTCTTCTATTTCCCTACTCTTGGAGTTTTATAATATCCTTCTTCCGACCAATTGCAGGCAAATGCTATCTCCCAAGTGTTACTGAATTATAACTGACCGTAAACATTGTATGTATTTAAGGTGTACAACCCAATGGTTTATGTATTCATTGTGAAATAATTATCACAATCAAGTTAGTTAACATATTCATCCCCTCACAAAGTTACCTTTCTTCGGTGTGATGAGAATACCTAAGATTGACTCTCAGAAAATTTCAAGTATACAATAAAGTATTATTAACTGTAGTCATCATGCTGTTGCTCATTAGCTCTCCAGAACATACTCATCTTGTAAGAGAAAGTTTGTATTCTTTTCAAACACTATCTTGAGAATGTGAAAAGAATTGGCTGAAGCCTTACAAGTTCTAAATGTGGGCATTATTAAAATAAAGGTATAGTTAAATGCATTATTAAAGGGTATTATTCAAAGAAAAGTCATATCTTTCCAGTTACAATCAACTACCAATGAAAACCTACCAGCAAAAAGGTAGAAAGACTATAATTAATAAACTTCAACTGGTATCGTGCTTCTGGGGTCACATAGGACCACAGGACACATTTACATACACTTAGATAAGTGCTCCAGTGCCCCATGTCTGGCACCTGCTTGGAGTCTACATTGCTCCTATGATACCAGGTAAGTTAAAAGTGCGGTATATACAAGCCAGATGTGGTGGTACCCACCTGTTATCTCAGTGCTGGGGAGGCTGGGGCAGGAGAATCTCGAGTTCAAGGCCAGCCTGGGCTACATAGACCTTGTGTCAAAAAAACAAAATAGTATAAATAAAGTTCCTTGCCCTTCACAATCGTGTTATGTCATCTTAACGTAGCTAAATGTTCCCCTGCTTCTTTGGGTTGGGGGGAAGGAGATGAGGGCTAAGCATGGGGGGGGGGATGTCAATAAACAAGTGTCAAAATGTCCTGCAACTCCACTCCTGGAACTTAGCAGTGCCTTGGGGACAAGGGGCTTCAAATCATTTACTCAGGGGATCATTCAGGGGGTCGTGGTTCTGTCCCCGATCAAACACCTAACTTCTGTTCAGAGTTCTTTGCAGCCCAACTCTCACCCCGCCCCCACATACGAGAAAGTTCTTTCATGCTCCACACTCTCGGTGACTCCAGGAGACACCCTTACAACTCATTACAACTCACCTGATGGCACAGGATGGTTTGATGTACCAGCCGAGCGTAGCTGTCCAGCCGGACCCCCGAGTTACTCCGGCTCCTCATCGCGCCACGTTTCTGATCTCCTCAGAGAAACTGCCCAGTGATGCAGAGGCCAACAGCCCCTATGGAAGGAGGCTCCAGGACAGCTGCACCCGTGCTTGGGAAGCCGGCCTGCCAGGCCCGACAGAGCCTTGCCACCACTCAGGTCTGAGGCCCGCAGGTCCCGCTGCGCGCCCGCGCCAGCCAAACCTCCTGCGGCTTAGGAGCCCCAGTCGAGGCTCCCTGCCGTTCTTAGTCCTGTGTGGCTTCTCTGTGTGGCTCTGGCATCCTCCACTCAACTCTGGAAGACCGCCGCGGCCCAGCCTCCAGGCTGGTGGCAGACAGCAGGTCACCCTCCACCGCACCGCCTCCACCTCGCGGGAGTCGCGAGCGGTAGGAGGAGGAGCCGGCAGGGCGGGTCCTGGCAGCTGCGCGCTGCGACCCTGGAGCTTGGCCGCCCGCTCGCCCGTGGCGGAGAATGTGTCACCGTAGGCAATGTGCTCTCAGAGGTTTATTTTCGAAACACGTCAAGGGACTATTTTAATTTTACCCTCGTGCTGCTCGCCCCGGGTGTTGGCACTGTTCCGTCTTTCTTCCGCGGGACTAGGTTTAGGAACCTACCGTGACTTCAGAATTGAAAGGAAAGACGTTTCCGCCCCAGGTCTAAAGAATAGGATTTCCAGGTCTTTATCGTATTTTGGATTTTGCCCAAAAGCTCAAATTAAACTCCGCTCTCCGACTGAAACCAAAGAACTCTCCAGGGTACTTTTTTATCCCCCTACTTTGAGACAATGTGAGGAGGTCGTGGCAACCCACTCCCAAGGCAATCCTGAAACAGTCAGCCATTGAAAACCCTATGAGGGTCGCTATGAGTCGGGCACGACTCGACGGCACCTAACAACAACAACTACTTTGAGACAGACTGCCTCGAACTCCGCCTCGCTGGTTGCTCGGATTACCGGCGTGCGCCCCCGCGCCGGGCACACCGTCCTTTATTCCTTAGAAACTAGCGGGTAGGCAGATTTGGAAAGGACTACAGTGATGCGCTTTGAAGAAGCGAGCGTCGCAGGCGGAGAACTGGGCTGGGAGCGAGCAGCGCCCAAGGATGGCCTTGGCAAGAGCGCTGGAGATCGTGTAGCTGCTTTGGAATCCTCCCACGTAGGTCACGAGGCACAGGCAACAAAGACTCAGCTGAAAATAAAGGGGGGAGGGGAGGCTGGGAAAGAGGACTCCAGGTAATCTGGCGGCTGGCTTCCGGGAAATGCGTCTGCCACTTGCGGCGCGGTGCCCCAGTGTCTTTGCTTCCTCCATCTTCTGTCCCCATCCCCCACCTCATGTTCCCTGCTTCTCTAAACCCTGCACGCCTGTCAAGGCTCAGGTTAAGTACCACCTGCTCTCTGAATCCTGGAGTAAGAGAATTAGACCCGTTGACCTTTCAAGTTCTAAGTTTTCCCTAGCTACCTCTCCCAAGCCATAGTGATTTTGCATTTTCGATTATTTCAGATAAGCCCTCACTCTGTAGCACAGGCTAGCCTGAAACTTGCTATGCATCCCAGGCTGGTTTTGAACTCATGATCTTCCCGCCTCAGCCTTCCAAGTGCTGAGATTACAGGTGTGCGCCATCATACCTGGCCACAATTTCACATTTTTGTTTCTCTTTTTATTTCCCTAACTTTTGTCTCTCCTTGCAAGCTCCCTCCCTTCCACCACCAGCACTCCTCCTCTACCCAATTTAGTATACAGCCAGCCATCTTGGAAGGTGACTAGCAGAGAATGCTCAAAAACTGAGATCCAGGACTTTCAGATTCAACAGCCAGTCAGTGATATAGTTGGAAAAGTGACACAGAATTCAGGCAACTACTTTTTCATTGCAGTCACTACCTACACAAAGGAAACTACTGGTAAATAAGACATTTCACTGCCTCATTGCACAGTAAAAGGAGTTCATTTTGGAGGGAAGATCTCTGCTCTAACCCCAACTTCCTGATATCTTCCCCTCAGCCTGAAGCCTCCAAGGCCTTTTCTCTACCCTTTCAAGTGTTGCCCTTTTTCTTCACCTCACCATCATATAAACATGTATATAAGATATTAAAGCAATACACACTCACTAAAGAGTACTTGAAAAAGTACAGAAAAATGAAGCAGAAAATAGTAAACCCGCTCATAATCCCTTCACACAACCACATGTTAATAGTTTAATGTATTTTTCTAATCTTTTTATTCGTGCTGCATAGGTCTCTCCCCACAGCCAAATTACTATAGAAGTATGACTAGATTAGGTATGAAGGAGGTGGAATATCCCTGAGAAAGTTAGCTAGCTGGCTATCAAGAGACCTTGCCTTATGTCATTGTCTTAATACTTTCAACCTCAGTCCAATCCAGATCTTCAGTCTTGCAGCCTCAGAAACTTGATCTACCCCGTGTGCCAGAAATGGTCAGAGTCAGAAGGCTGACTTATGCTGATTACCTCACAAAAGCCTAATGCATGAAAACCAGGATGCCGGTTGAGGATGAGAAATAGAACTATAACACAGTTGACAAGGGGCGACCCTTCCAAAACCACAACTTATTTATAAAAAATGTGTGTTTATTTTTACATAGTCAAATTTCAGTTGCCTTTAGAGTACTCTCTCATGCCATACAACTGTTGAGACATTTTTTCCACTTCTTAAAATAAGTTTTGAACTCATTGATTTTGATGCCTTTTTTAGTGCTGCCATTTTATGCTTTACCTCTTCCACATCAGCAGAAGGTTTTCCTTGGAGGACTGTTTTCATCCAGGGAAACAAAGAAGTCACACTATTGGGTGAGTAGGGAGGCTGGGGGGACAAAGGTCATGCTGTTTTTGGGAAAAAAATCCTGAACACTCAGTGCAGTGGGGGCAGGTATTGTCATGGTGGCAGAACTTGTCACCTGTTTGCCCACAACTCATGACATTTCTTTGGCAATTCATAAAAGAACCTTCTCTAAATTTTTAGATAGTAAAAACTTTGGTAGACTGTTTGACCAAGAAAAACAAATTCTGAGTGCATAATCCCTCTCACATCAAAGAAACAGATGATCATTGTTTTCATGTTCATTTCTGTTTCTTTTTTTCATTTCCTCTTCCTGCATTGGCATATCAACTATGTTCCCTCCCTTTAATAATGTGTAAGCCTCATTACTTACCAAATACTATTTTATTTTATACAATCACTGTATTAAATAAATAGCACTACTATTAGTAAATTCATCTTGGAGATGGAGAAACTATAGATGCAGGAAGCTTAAGTAACTGACCAATGTGCTTTTCTACATTTGTTTCATTGACTCTCCCTTTTCTGTGCTTCCATGGCTCACTGACATATTTACTTTATAGATATATCAAAATTATTAGCCAAGTTATAGTCAAGTCTTGTCAGCCTAGAAACCATTATGCTCTTTTTTTAAAATTGTTGACATGGAAAAACTACCTATTTGTGGGGTAGCATGTGATGTTTTGATATATGTATATGTCATGCAACATTCAAATCAGGGTAAGCATATCTGTCTCCTCAATATATTTATAATCTCTGTGGTGAAAACATTAAAAATCCTTTCTTCTAGCTTTTTTGAAGTATGGAGTACATTATCATGAGAGGGTAATGGGGGAGGTGTACATGAGCAATGTACAATGGTATGCATGCATGGAAATGTTATAATGAGACTCATTAAGTTATACACTAAAAATGCTAATAAAGTAACATTGCTGGGGAAAAAAGAAATATGCAGTACCTTATCTGTCGTCGCCCTATATTGTAATAGAATATCAAAACTTCTTTCTTCTATCTAACATTAACTTAGTACCCATTGGCTAACCTCATCCCTCCTCTCTCCTCCTATCCTTACCCACTGGTGGCCACCATTCTACTTTCAACTTCTATAAAATCAACTTTTTATATTTCACATATAAGTGGGATCAGGTGGTACCTCTCTTTCTGTGTCTGGCTTATTTCACTTAATATAATGTCCTCTGGTTCCATCCATGTTGGCAGAAATGACAGGATTTCATCCTTTTATGGCTGAATAGTATTTTATATATATATATATGGCAAACTGATAGATGTGTGGGGGTGTGCGTGTGTGTGTATATATATGTATATATACACAAATATATAGATGTGTGTATATATATATATACACACACACACACACATGCACACACACACATACACACTCCCACACATCTGTCAGTTTGCCATACTGTGGGGGATTGTGTATTTCTATGAAGCTGAAAGCTATGCTACCGGTATTACAGATACCAACAGGGTTACTGATGGTAGACATGTTTCAGTGAGCTTCCAGACTAAGATACACTAGAGAGGAGGACCTAGCAGCCCACTCCTAAAACAATTAGTCATTGAAAACCCTATGAATAGCAGAGAAACACTGTCAGGTACAGTACTGGAAAATGAGCCCCCCAGGTTGGAAGGTACTCAAAAGACTACTGGGGAAGAGTTGCCTCCTCAAAGTAGAGTCTACTGTAATGATGGAAATGGGGTAAAGCCCCAGGGACCTCCATTTGCTGATGTGGCATGACTCAAAGTGAGGAGAAACAACTGTAAACATCCATTAATAATTGGAATGTGGAATGTACATAGTATGAATCTAGGAAAATTGGAAATCATTAAGAGAAATAGAGCACATAAACATTGACATTCTAGGCATCAGTGAGCTAAAATGGACCAGCATGGGCCATTTTGAGTCAGACAGCCATATGGGTCTACTATGCTGGGAATGATAAAGAGAATGGGGTTGCATTCATCATCAAAAAAGACATCTCGCTGGGCATGGTGGCACATGCCTGTAATCCCAGCGGATTGGGAGGCAGAGGCAGGAGGATCACAAGACAAGAGGCAGTCTGTATAATTTAGCAAAACCCTGTCTCAAAAAGTTAAAAAAAAATGGGCTGGAGGCGGCAGCTCAGTGGTCCACCACTTGCAAAGCATGCAAGCTCAAGACCTTGGGTTCAACCCCCAGTATCACAAAAAAAAAAAAAAAGACATTACAAGATCTTTCATAAAGTACAATGCTGTCAGCGATAGAATAATATCCATATACCTACAAGGAAGGCCAGTTAATATGACTAGTATTAAAATTTACACACCCACCACTAAGGCCAGAAGTGAAGCTAGGGAAAAGTTCTACCAGCTTCTGCAATCTGAAATAGATCAAACATATAATCAGGATGTACTGATAATTACTGGTGACTGGAATGCAGAAGTTGGAAAAATAGAAGGCTCAGTAGTCAGAAAATATGGTCTTGGTGAAAGAAGGGACACTGCAGAATTCATGATAGAATTTTGTCAGACCAATGACCTTTTCATAGCAGATACATTTTTTCACCAACATCAACTGTGACTATACACATGGACTTCACCAGATGGAACATACAGGAACCAAATTGACTACATTTGTGGAAAGATATGATGGAAAAGTTCAATATCAAATGTCAGAGCGAGACCAGGAGCTGATTATGGATCAGACCATCAACTGCTCATATGCAAGTTCAAACTGAAACTGAAGAAAATTATAACAAGTGTATAGGAGCCAAGGTATGATCTTGAGTATATTCCACCTGAGTTCAGAGACCACCTCAAGAACAGGTGTAATGCATTAGACATGAATGATAGAAGACCAGAAGAGTTGTGACATGACATCAAAGATATCATTCCTGAGGAAAGCAAAAGGTTATTAAAAAGACAAGAAAAAAAAAAAAAGAAAAGACCAAATTACCTGTCAAAAGAGACTCTGAAACTTGCCCTTGAATGTCGAGCAGCTAAAGTAAAAGGAAGACATGCTGAAGTGAAGGCACAAAACAGAATCTTTCAAAGGGCAACTTGAGAAGACAAACTCAAATATCTCAATGCAAAGAGCTGGAGATAGAAAACCAAAAGGGAAAAATACATTCTGTTTATTTCAAGCTTAAGGAACTAAAGAAAAATTTCAAGCCTTAAGTGGAAATAGTGAAAGATTCTACGGGAAAAATATTAAGTGATGCAAGAAACATCAAAAGAAGATGGAAAGAATACACAGTTATTATACAAAAACAAAAATTGGTGGATGACCAACCATTTCAAGAAATTGCATGTGAGGAGGAACCCATGGTATTGATGGATGAAGTAGAAGCTGCCTTGAAGGAACTGGTGAAACACAAGGCTCCAGGAATTGATGGAATACCAATAGAGATGTTTCAACAAACAGGCAGCACTGGAGGTGCTCCCTGGCTTATGCCCAGAAATTTGGAAAACAGGCCAGTAACTGGAAGAGATCCATGTTTGTGCCTATTCAGAAGAAAGGGGACCCAACCAAATGTGGAAGCTATCAAACAGTAATATCGCATGCAAGCAAAATTCTATTAAAGATCATTCAAAAGCAACTGCAGCAGTATATAGACAGGGAACTGCTGGAAAATCAGGCCAGATTCAGAAGAGGGTGGGGAACCAGGGACATAGTTGCTGATGTCAGATGGATATAAACCAAAAGCAGAGAATACCAGGAGGTGTATATTTATGTTTTATTGACTATGCAAAAGCATTTGACTGTGTGGATCATAACAAATTATGGATAACACTGCGAAGAATGGATATACCAGAGCACCTATTTGTACTCATGAGGAATCCGTACATGGACCAGGAGGCAGTCATTTGAACAGAAAAAGGAAACAGTACCTAATTTAAAGTCAAGGAAGATGTGCATCAGGACTATATCCTTTTACTATATCTCTTCAATTTCTATGCTAAGCAAATAATCTGAGAAGCTGGATTTTAGGAAGAATGCAGCATCAGGATTGGTGGAGGACTCATTAACAATCTGTGTTATGAAGATGACACAACTCTGTTTGCTGAAGCTGAAGAGGATTTGAAACATTTACTGATGAAGATCAAAGAACACAGCCTTCAGTATGGATTTCGACCCAACATCTACAAGACAAAAATCCTTACAACTGGGTCAGTATGCAACCTCATGATAAATGGAGAAAAGATTGAGGTTTTCCAAGATTTTTCTTAGTAAAGTTGGTTCTACAATAAAAAACCATGGAAGCAGCAGTGAAGAAATCAAAGAATGCATTGCATTGGGAAAAGCTGTGGCTAAAGATCTCTTTAAAGTATTGAAAAGTAAAGATGTCACATTGAAGATGAAGGTGCACCTGAGTCATGCCATGGTATTTTCAGTCGCATCATGTGGTTGTAAAAGCTGGACATTGATGCTGCACATTGATGATGATATATGTTGTTGTTGTTAGGTGCCATTGAGTTGCTATCCGACTCATAGTGAGCCGGTGTACAACAGGCGAAACACTATGTTAATGCTTCTCTGCTATTCATAGGGTTTTCAATGACTGGTTGATTTTTGGGAGTGGGTTGCCCCATCCTTCTCCCAAGCCTACAGTACCTGGTGTTGTCAGGTGGTCTCCCATCCAAGTACTATCCAGGCCCAACCCTGCTTAGCTTTTGAGACCTGTCAGGATCAATCACCTTAACAATATGGCTGCAGGCATAGATATAGATATAGATATACATTTTCTTTATCCATTCGTCAGTCCATCAACAGTTTGTTTCCATTTCATGGCTATGAATACTGCTATGACACACATGGGAGTACAGATGTCTCTTTGACATACTGATTTCATTTCCTTTGGATATATACCCAGGAGTGGGATTGCTGGATCATATGGTAGCTCTATTTTTAATATTTTGAGGAACTTTCATGCTGTTTTAAATAATGGCTGTACTAATTTATATTCTTACCAACAGCTACAAGGGATCAATTTTGTCCACATCCTTGCCAGCTCATTATGTTTTGTTGAAGGTAATTTTTCTATTTGAGACATTGTACATTCATGTTATAGTTTAACTCTGAAATAGAATTTTATTTCCAAATTCCTGGGCATATTTTATTGTTGCTCAATTAAACTACTTAGAAGTTTTAAGCATACTAACTTTTAAAACTTCACATTCCATAAGTATTTCCCATGATTTTGCATTTTATATTAATGTTGGTATTGATCTTCTATTACATGTTCCACTGATTGCTTAGCTATTTGTTTATTATTAACTAATAATAACTTTGCACATGTAATTGACTTGAAGATCTGAAGGTGAGATTTGGTCATGATTTCCCAACTGAGTCCTAAACAAATGGATAAATATTCTTAAGAAGAGATGACTGACATGTGTGAAGGTTTGATCCCCAGTACCACCAGAAAAAAAAAGAGAAAAGAAAAAGATGAGATGACATACAAAGAGAAGGCAGTGATGTGAAGGCCCAGGCAGCGATTGGAGTGATGTATGTACAAGCTGAGGAATGCCAAGGATTGTCAGAAGCTAGGAAAAAGGCATGGAATGATTGTTCTGAAGAATTTCTAAAAGGAAAAATCCTTCTTACACCTTGATTTAGGACTTGTGGCCTCTACATTGTGATTGAAAAGAATTTCTATTGTTGTAAGCCACCCACTTTGTGATAATTTGTTATAGCAGCTCTAATAAACTAATAAAGGCTTCCTGATCCCTGGTTGTCAGTAAATTATAATTTTTCTAATTTTTTATTACTGTGCTTTTATATATAACTTTTAATTCCTTTATATTTTCTTAAATGGATAGCTAATTGTGCTAACATCATTTATTGAGTTATTCTTTTCCTATTCATCTGAAATGCTACTTTCAGCATACCCATGTGTCCGTTCCCTTAGTTCACTTTTCTGTTCCTTCACCAATGTTGCACTTTCTTGGAATTTTATAATTATGCATTCATGTCATAAATAATTATTTTGTGTGTGAGTTCTTTGGATTTGTACATTCCTTTGGGGTGAATTGATGTGCTGACAACATTTTGGTTTCTTGTCTACAGAAATATATATTTATTTATTCAGATCTTCTCTTATTTCTTTCAGTAAACTTTATACTTGTCTCCATGAAAGCCTGGCATGGTTTTATTAGGTTTATTTCTTGTGATTTTATTATTATTTTACTGCTATAAATACATTTTTCCCATTTCATTTAATTGATTATAATCATGTATAGGAAAATTATTTGTGTATGTTTATCTTATATCTATTCTATGTTAACCATTTATGTTAGATCCAAGGATTTGAAGGTGATGTTCTTGGTTATCTCGATAGTCATAGCATTTGCAAATAATAAATGCTGTATATTTGTCTTTTAAATCTTAATGACCCTTATAGTAGGGATAGTGGTTATTACTTCTTGTTCCTGACTTTAATGGGACTGACTCTAATGTTTCATCATTAGAAATGTCTGCAGTGAGTTTCTGGAAGATACCATTATCACTTTAAAATAGTTTATTTTTCTCGTTGGCTTCCTAAAATTTGTTATTAATATTAGCATGAATGAATGCTGACTTTTATTGGATTCTTTTTCTGGATATAATGAAAAAATCATGTAAATTTATCGCTTTACTTTGGCCATGTGTAAATTACATCCTTATGGTGAGCCACACTTTCTTTCTTTCATTTATATTTTTATTTATTTATTTATTTATTTATTTATTTATTTATTTATTTTGGTACTGGGGTTGAACCCAGGGCCTCGCACCTACATGCTTTGCAAGTGCTGGACCACTGAGCTGCACCTCCAGCCCTTTTTTTTTTTTTTTTTTTTTTTACTTTTTGAGACAGGGTCTCGCTAAATTACACAGACTGCCTCTGGTCTCAAACTTGCGATCCTCCTGCCTCCGCCTCCTCAGCCTCTGGGATTACAGGCATGCGCCACCGTGCCCGGCACGCCATATTTTTATTCTTAAAATAAATCGCACTTGGTCACAAGGAAGCATTCTTTGATACATACTAGATTCAATTTGCTAACATTTTATTTAGGATTTTTGCATCTTTGTTTTTAAATTATACTGGCACATAGCCTTCTATTTTTATGATGCCCTTGTTTGATTCCAATATTGAGGTTATTCTTGGTTATTAAGTGAATTTGGCAGTTTCTCATCTTATTCTATTCTCTAAAACTATTTGGATGAAAGGAAACTTATGTATTACTTGAAGTCTTGGCAGAATTCACTGGGAATTCACTTTCCTGGTGCCTTTTTGGGAATGAGTAGTTTTGTGAAAAATGTTTGTTTCTTCTCTAAATATTGCATTATCCAGACGTTTAGTGTCTTCTTTGGTCAACTTTTATAAATAATATTTTCCTAGAAGTTTGCAAACCAGTTCAGGGTTTCTCATCTCAGTACTATTGATATTTTGGACTGAATGCTTCTCAGCTGTGGGAGACTTTCCTGTGCTTGTGGGATATGTAGTAGCATCCTTGGCTTCTACCAACTACATATCTATCTATAGCAGACTCTTCTCATTTGCGACAAACAAAATGTCTCCAGATATTGCTAGGCAAATGCTCTTGCTAACTGTGCTATACCCCTAGTCCCTAGATATTGCAAAATATCCCCAGGAGGTCAAACTTTATCAGCATAAAGTTGCATAAAATTTGTTTTGATACAGGGTCATGCTATGTAGCCTAGGCTGGGACTACAGGCATGTACCACCATACCTGGCAAGTTGTACGAAATTGTGCATGTAGCTTTTAAATTTCATCTAAATTTGAATCATGTTTCATCTAAATCAGAATCATGTCCCTATTTGTGTTCTTGATGTACTTTATTTGTACCTTCTCTCTTTTTTTATAAAATGATCATGCTGCCAGGTGTGGTGATATATGCCTGAATTCCTAGCAGTCAGGAGGCTGAGGCAGGAGGATCAATGAACATGCCAAGAGATTCATCTATTTTATGCATCTTGAACAACACCAGCTCTTAGTTGTATTGATCACTTATATTTTTATTTTTATTTTCCTTTGTGACCTAATAAATGTGCAACTTTTAAAAATATTTTAATACAAAAATAGCATTTAACACCATGCCTATAATCCCAGTGACTTTGGAGGTGGAGGCATGAAGATCATGAGTTTAAGGCCAGGGGCAGCCTGTATAATTTAGTGAGACTGACTCAAGATAAAAAATTTTTTAAATGGGCTGGGGGAGCAGCCCAGTGGCAGGGCACTTGCAAAGTATATGCAAAGCCCTGGGTTCAATACTCAAATACACACAAAAAATAGCATGTACAATACAATGAACTCCACCTTCTAGCTGTTATGGTGGAGACAGGGAGCACAGGTAGGTGGGGCCAGAGAAAGGGTTCAAAAACTCACAGCAAAATCTAGGTCCTTGTATTTGGCATAGAAAATAATTTATACCTGATACAGAAAACATAGTAGAGAGGATGGGTTTATTAAAGATCGTACATCTTCAAGGAATGATTATGGGGAAATTGAGGCAGCTGGAGAAGTTTAGGTAAACCTGGAAATTTGTTGTTGTTGTTGTTAGGTGCCATCGAGTCGGTATCCGACTCATAGTGACCCTCATAGGGTTTTCAATGGCTGAGTGCTTCGGGATTGCCTTGGGAGTGGATTGCCAGGCCCTTCTCCCATTTTTGCGGTGCTGGGAATTGAACTCAGGGCCTCAGAGACTGCAGCGCAGCACTCTACCCACTGAGCTAAATCCCAGCCCCAAACCTGGAAAGGAACTTAGAAAACCCTGTGTTGCCAGGGTGAACTAGCATAAGGATGTTTCTATTCCCCAGGGTAGGAGCTGGGATTTAGCTCAGTTGGTAGAGTGCTGCTCTGCAGTCTCTGAGGTCCTGAGTTGGATTTCCAGCACTGCAAAAAAATGGGAGAAGGACGTGGCAACCCACTCCCAAGGCAATCCCAAAATAATCTGCCATTGAAAACCCTATGAGGGTTGCTATGAGTCGGACATGACTCGACATGACTCGAGGGCACCCAACAACATTCCACAGGTTAAGTTAGAGAAGCCAGAGAACAGGAAGTTAAGCAGGCTTTTAAAATGAGAGTGCCTTGGATAGACAGAGAGGATGACAGGCCCAAGAGAAGGGAGAGAGGTGCACACAGTCATTGAAGAGGGAAGAGCAGAGAGAAAGAGAGAGGACAAGATAGGAATGGAAAAGAGAAGGAGGGTGGTTGTTCCTTTTGGTTTTATTCAAACTAGAGAATGCCCAGTGTGACATCAACCCTGGGCACCCAGCTCTGGGGACCTAGTGTGACACGGGCCTAGGGTCTTTATTTTGTAAATGGCTTGAGGAATTGGGTAGGGTGTGGGACCCACTTGAAAATGCCCTTCCCATGTCCTCAGAGATTCACCTGGCTTCTTCATCATGGCAAAACTACAGGAACCATTTCAGTCCCCTTTTTCTCCATTTTGCCTGCTAATGCCTAAACTGTCTGTGGCCATAGCATCCTGGTATCTGATTCCACCTGGTCTCAGAAGCTAAGCAGGGTTGGGCTGGTTAGTCCTTGGAAGGTAGACTGCCTGGGAATACCAGGTGCTGCAGGCTAGGGAGAAGGACCTGGCAATCCACTCCCAAAACAATCAGCCCTTGAAAACCCTATGAATTGCAGAGAAGCACTGACAATAGTGCTGGGCATAGCATAGTGTCGGGAGTGTTTTGTTCTGTTGTGCATAGGGTTGTTATGAGTTGGATCTGACTCCACGGCAACTAACAACAACAATGCCTAAGCCAGCTACCTAACATAGCTACAAGAACAATTATTAGCTCATAGCTAATCTTGTTTACCATCTTCTCCCTCATATTATTCTTAAATAAATCCCAGATTTAATATCCGTCTATCTATAAATATTAATTGCCTATAAAAGAACCCTTTCTTAAACATAACACACTACCATTATGACATCTGAAATACAGTTCCTTAATATTATAAATATAGTTTCATTCACAGAGAGAGGAGAGAGAGAGAGAGAGAGAGAGAGAGAGAGAGAGAGAGAGATATTTATATTTTGTTAGACTTAGGACCAAAAAAGGTTCATGTACTGTGTTTGATTGATATGTCTTTAAGTCTCATTTAAGCCACAGTTTTCCCCTTTTCTCTCTTCTTTTTTCCTTGCAGTTTGTTGAAGAAGTCAGGTGCTTGTCCTGTAGAGTTTCCCCTTTTAAACTTTGCTGATTGCATTCCCATGGTATCATTTAATATATTTTCTGTACTCTACATTTCCTACAAATTGGTGCTTCATTTTAGAAGCATAATCAGATTCAGATTCAATCCCCTCAGCTAGAGTGCTCATAGGTTGTGTGGAGTTCTGTCCTTAGGAGGCACATGATGTTTGGTTGTCTCTCAATATCTATAGCCCTTGATTGATTAAGGACTGCAAAATAGTGATATCTTATTGAGGCAGGATAGAAAGACAGGGAAAATTGTGGGGGCATGGAAAGGAAAGATCCCTCATCCTGGGATGTGGATTGGGTCTTGCTGACCAAGAGTCAAAGACTCTGACACAGATACTAAGAGGACTGCTGTGAGAACTGCCTGTGTGTTTTAAATGAGAATGTTAAAATAACCATATTTGGAGTTAAAGTATGTGTGATCTTTGAGTTTAACCTTGTTTTCCCCTTCGTAATTCTGTGCCTCTTTGAGGGCCTCGAAGGTGGGATTTTAGGTCATGTTTGAAGCCAGGACATGCCCAGGCAGCTCCTTTGTGACTTTTATCTATAAACCTACGTGGTGCACCTCCTGAACCACCTCATAATCTCATTTTACTAAAGGGAAGTTACTCCAATAGAAAAACCTAAACAATGGAACTTCTTTCAATCTTATTGGTTCCTCCCTAATCTGTGACAGAAGCCTTTCTAGATGGAGGCTGAAACTCACATCACAGTAGCAGCCCAGGGCTGTGTGCCCAGGTTTGACATCACATGGGGCATGCCCTTATTGTTTTTAGATGTGGTTGAGTCAAGTCTGACTCATAGTGACCCTCACAGGGTTTCCAGCGGTTGATGGTCCGGATTGCTTCAGAAGTGGATTGCCACATCCTGCCCTTCTCCCATTATTGTGGTGCTGAGGATTGAACCCAGGTCCTTAGGGAATGTGGAGCAGCACTCTACCTCCTTAAGTGAACCTGGAAGGAACATGTGCCTATGTGCTCTTCTCTCTCTTGAGAAGCCCACATCCATATCTTAGATGTGTACTCTGATTCTAAGGTCTCTCTCCCTTTTTATGTATCTGCACTTCACACTGAAGTTTCTAACCTGCCTTTCCTAACAAACCTCAGACTTCTTCACTTTCTTACTGACTCATCCTAAAATTCTTTTTAGTAACCAACCAAGGACCGGGCATTCACCAGTAGAAGTTCCGCAAAAGGAGAACACTTCAGTTTGAGGTGGTAGGAGCTGGGCTGCAGCTTTCACCACCAGTGACACAATCATTCTATATTTATTTACTGTCACTCTTTTATAAAGAAAACTTGCCTTCATTACTATTTGATATCTAGTGGCATGGTTTGCATAGGACAGGCAGGATAAATTCTTTTCTTTCACTTTATTTACTGCTTTTCAAAATAATGAGTTTGTTACCTATCATCTTTCAAATATGATCATTTTTTCAGTGTCCTCATTTGATGCACTTAATCATTTGATGCATTTCAATACGTTATGATTACTCTCCTTATTGATGCTCATGTTGTCCCACCTCTGGCCAGTGGGAATCTCTACACACTGGCTCTCATGTCCTTTTGAAACAATCCTTGTGGTTTGTGCATGCCTCCTTGCTTTATGAGAATGCAAGGTGTTGGAGGCTCTACTTGTGCATTTCCAGCTCCACACTAGAAGCCAGCCATTTTTCTGAGAAGTCTTTTTTCCTTTTAGTGTAAAATGGCATTTCCAAATAAAAATCTGGGCCATAGGTATCATGATCCTTTTAATTCAAATGTAGGAGTATAGAATTTTTAATTAACTTCAATAATCTGTAACTCCTTTCTCCCACAGCTGAAATCCTGATCTCAAGAAAACATAATCACTCACTTGCTTTGCCCCACAATAAACAGACAGTAATTTCGGAATAATAATACCAGTGCTATCACACCAAAAATATGATTACTATAAAAAGTTTAAGATTCCTTTGCAGATATTTTTGTCCTTACTTTTGGATGTATCCTGTTAGAATATACATTAATGTTGCTGTGTTTTTAAGTCACTTTCTGGGTGCTATGGGAGCACCTGTATATGTACACTCATTTGTTTCATTTTGACATTTAATTGATTTAAAAAATTATTTTATAACTGTGTAATATAGTTATGTGGCTCCAAATTCAAATCTACAGAACTTCAAGACACCTACTTGGGCATGGTGGCACTTACAAGTAATCCTAGCACTTGGGAGGCTGAAACAGGAAGATTGCAACTTTGTGACCAGCTTGGTCTACCTAAGGGAGACCCTGTCTCAAAAGAAAGAAAGAGAAAGAAAGAAAAAGAAAGAAAGGAAGAGAGAAAGAAAGAAGAAATAAAAGAAAAGAGAAAAAAGAAATTTAGTTTTTATCGCTATACTCACAGGTAGTGATTTTTATTTTATGGTTTATCTTTTCTTTCCATAAAAAGTATGTATATATAATATATATTTATCTCTTCTCTTTTTGTGTAGATGGTATTTATTATTCAGTAGGTTAGTTTAGATGTTAGTGGGTAAAATGGAGGAAGAAGAGGATTCTGACTGATTCCTGCATGTAGCCATAATGAATGAAACCATGTGTGAGACAAATCTCCAAGGACATTGGAAGGACATTATTCTAATGATCCCCATACCCTAATCTGAGACCAATAGCTGCCTGAGTATAAACAAAGACAGACCATTCCAAGACATCTTCCTACGGGCCCATTCTTTTTAAATATGCCAAAAAAGTCCCTTGAGCCATTCTACAAAACAAAGACCCTACACCCCATATGCCCTAAATCACAAGAGTTTGCTAAACAAAGACTTTTCCAGGTGAGGCTTGAGTTCCTAAGCTCAAGGTTCACTTGTTACAGTAGGTGCTCAGAGCTGGGTGTCCAGGGCTGATGTCATACTGGGTGTTTCCTAGTTTGAACAAAACTGGGGGGAACATGTACCCATTCTCTCTTTACTCCAGTAGCTGTATGCATGCCTCTCTCTTCTCCTGGGGCCACCATCTTCTCTGTCTATCTAAGGTACTTTTCCTTTTTAAAATCTCACTTAAGTTTTCTTCTGCTCTCTCTGGTTTTACCTTCCCTTGGGTAATAGGAATATCCTTATGCCAATTCACACATGGAACTGAGGTTTCTCCAAGCTCTTTTCCAGGTTTATCTAAGTTTCTCCAGATGTCTCAGTTTTCTCTGGTAATTACTCCTTAAATGTGTACTATCTTTTACAATAAACCCTGTCTATACTCTCTATTATAGCTTCTGTGTCAGCGATAAATTCTTTATATGCTGAACACAAAAACTAAGGTATGCTACCAGGTTTCTGGACCTGTGTCCCCCAATAACAGTATCATATTATACATACATTTCTTCACCTTGCTTTTTTAAGTAAAAATATATCATGGGGATTGTTATCAAGGAGGACATGGGGAGTGAGGGTAGGCAGGTCCAGAGTACACGTCCAGGAATCTGACAGCAAAACCTCTGTCCTGGTGTTTGGCATATAAATGAATTTATACCCAACACAGAAGTTACAGTGGAGCATATAAGCTTATTAAAAGATAGTACACCTTTAAGGATTATTTACTGGAAAAATTGGGGCACCTGGAGAACCTTAGGTAGTTCTGGAAAGATACTTTATAAAAACCTGGGTTGCCTGGGTGAAATAGCGTAAGGATGTTTCTATTCCCCAGGGGAAGGTAAAATCAGAGTGAACGGGAGAGCTAAGCACACTTTTAGAGGGAAAGGTGCCTTGGGTAGACAGAGAAGATCATGGGCCCAAGAGAAGGGAAAGATGTGCGTGTGGTTGCTAGAAAGGGAAGAGAAGAATAGAGAGAAAGAAGAGAGGAAGAAGAGAGAGCAAGTGGAAGAAGAGAGAGTGGGTGCATGTTCCCTCCAGTTTTATTCAAAGTAAGGCACACCCAGTGTGACATCATCCCTGGGCACCCAGCTCTGGGCACTTAGTGTGACTGAGTCTAGGGTCTTTGTTTTGTAAATGGCTCAATGGCTTGGATTAGGGTGTGGGACACGTTGGTGGATTCGATGTCCTTAGAGATTTGTCTCCCACATGGCTTCATTCTTCATGGCCAAATGGCAGGAGCCATTTTTCAATACCCTTTTCTCCCCTATTGCCTGATAATGGCTAAGCTAGTTACCTAACAGAGATTACTCCATTAGAATATATAGAGACATTCTTCATTCTTTTGAAAAGTTGCATACTATTTCACTTTGTAAATGCACCAGACCTTTATTGATGGAACATTTCTGTTGTTTCTAGTCTTTTACTGTTACAAATAATACTGCAACAAATAGCTTTGGAGATATTTCTAATTGGTTCTGATACTCTGCCTTCTACTTGACCAATTACATCTGTTTAAATGTATTATGATTTTCATGTTGGAAAGACTGTTTTCAACATCTTGTTTTATATTTTCTTTTTGCCTTTTTAAAACCTATTCTCCCTTTTCCTGCCTTCTCTTGTATTGATAAAGCTTTCTATATGCTTTTTTCCCCTGTAGTGGCTTAGAAACTCATTGTTCATTTCTGTTCTTGTGGTGATAGCTCTTAGTGTTTAATATGTATACTTAACCACAATATTTTACAATATTTTTTGTGGTGCTGGGGGGCTGAGCCCAGGGCCTCGTACATACTCTGCAAGTGCTCTACCACTTAGCTGCATCCCTACCCCCTTTTTACTTTTTATCTTCAAACAGGGTCTTGCTAAATTACACAGGCTGCCTCTGACCTCAAATTTGAGATCCTCCTGCTTCCCCCTCCAAATTTGGATTACAGGTGTGAGCTACCATGCCTGGTGCACAAAATGTTTTAACACATCTAAAATAATTTAGTATTTCTATTCTTCTTTCAAAGATGACAGGGTTTATTGGATGCATTATTGACTCATTGTAAAAGCTGTCTTTCCCCACCTAGATATTGTTGTCTGGTATTTGAGTTTTACCCTTAATTTTAGTTTACCTTTTCTTTAAGTGATGATACATTCATATTGTTCAAAATCTGAAACAATGATAAAAAATACATATTGAAAAGTCTGCCTCTACTCCTCTCCCATCTTTCCTACCTATACTACTTCTAACTCCATTCAATTGAGCTCCCCCAATGCATGTTTATTTCCAGAGCTTTGTATGCATTGATTAATATGTGTGCTCATTTATCTCTTTTCTTACATAGTGTAGCATCCAATGTATTCTGTTTGGTATTTTGATTTTTTTCACTTAGCAACACATCTTGGAGATTTTCACATATGAATACAAATAGAGCTTCCTCATTTTTTAGATTTTGTGGTATTCCACTGTTTTAATTATCCTTAATTTATATAACCAGTACCCTGTTGATAAATACCTGCATCATTTCTATTTTTTTGTTATTATAAAAAGTTGAAATTAATAACCATGTGCATATTTTATTATATATGTGTTTGAGGTATTGATAAATGCTCAGAAGTTTGGTTGTTGGTTCACTGGAAAAAAGTATCTATAATTTTGATAGGTATTGCCAAATTGCCTTTTATTAGGACCTAGATGAGACTGTGTAATTTCCTACAGCCTGGCTAATAAAGTGTGTTATCAATTTTGGGGTTGATTACCAATTTTTAGTTGCCAGTTTGTAAGTGTAGTTTTAATTTTTATTATGAGGTAGGATTAGCATCTTTGGAGACCATTTATATTTTCTTTTTTGTCATTTGTATGTTCATGAGGTTTGCTATTGAGTTGCTGATCTTTTGTTAAATTCTAGGGCATCTTTTATGGCATTTGGGTCTTGAATCATAGTTAGGAAAGCTTTCCCTGAAATTCCAAGGTTAGAAAGGAATTTTCCCATGTTTTCTTCTAACGCTCTTTATTATTTCATGTTTTTACATTCTAATAATTAACTCATTTGCAATTTATCTTAGTATAGAATGTGAAGTATGGATCTACTTTATTTTGTCACATGGCTACTCAATTTGGGAATTTTTTTACTGGATTATCTTTCTTTCATTTATTTAAGATAACATCTTTATCATATCTAAATTTCTTTTATTATTTTTTCATTTCTTTTTTTATTTACATCCTAAGTTTCAATATTTATTTGTTTCTACAGCACTATTGCTGTGCCCATGGAAAGCTGTGGAAAAACCTAGGATGCTGAAGACAATCTAAGAAGACAAGGAGAAGTTCTGGAAAAAGCACCAAGTTGTGGTCTTTTCTATTTTATATAGCATACTATTCAGTTAAATAAACCAAATATGTTGTTAACAAACATTTTGTTGTCTCTAACTTTCATCTAGGCAGACTTAAAGAAAAAGAATATTTGGGAAACCTGTCTTAAAAAGTTGACAGCCTTTTCTCTTTTCCACCTGCGGC
>VMDO01016617.1:0-47325 GCA_007922755.1 Pedetes capensis
TGTGTTATTGTTACATATTATAATTCTAATTATTTTAAACCATATGAAACATTGTGCTTTCATGGACTTTGGTTTTCATTTTATTACTATATCTCTTGATACAGATTCTTTGTATTTTTCCTGCTTTGGACTTGTATAGGTTCTTCAATCTATAGCTTGATGTATTCTATCAATTTTCCAAAGTTATCTCTTCAAACATTACTTCTGCTATATTCTCTTACTTCTCTCCTTCTGTAATTTAAATCATACACATTACACATTTTCATTTTGTTTGATACACTTCTTGTGCTTTTGTCTGTATTTTCTATCCTTCCATTTTCCATGTTCAGTTTATCTGGATATTTTGTTCTTATCTACTTTCCAGTTTGTTATTGTCTCAAACTATGTCCAATATGCTACTGCCTGAAGCCATACCACTGTGGCATCTGATCCCATCAGATCTCAGAAGCTAAGCTGTTTAGTACTTGGATGGGACAATGCCTGGAAACACCAGGTGCTGTAGGCTTGGGAGAAGGACCTGGCAGCCCCTTCTGAAAAATCAATCTGCCATTGAAAACTCTACAAATAGCAGAGAGACAGTAACAATACTGCTTCACCTGTTGTACATAGGGTCGCTATGAGTTGGATACTGACTTGAGGGCACCTAACAACAACAACAACAATATGCTACTAAATCAATCTACTGAGTTCTTAATTTCTGGTATTGCACTTCTATCTTCTTGAATTTCCATTTGAAAAAGCTTTGTATTTTCTAGTTCATTGTCACTTAAATTCTTAAAAACGTTGTTGTTGTTGTTAGGTGCCGTCGAGTCCGTATCCGACTCAAAGTGACCCTTATAGAATCTTCAATGGCTGACTGTTTCGGGATTGCCTTGGGAGTGGATTGCCAGGCCCTTCTCCCATTTTTGTGGTGCTGGGAATTGAACTCGGGACCTCAGAGATTATAGCACAGTGCTCTACCAACTGAGCTAAATCCCAGCCCCAATTAAAAACATTGTTGTTGTTAGGTGCCATCGAGTCGGTATCCGACTCATAGAGACCCTCATAGGGTTTTCAATGGCTGACTGTTTCAGGATTGCCTTGGGAGTGGATTGCCAGGTCCTTCTCCCATTTTTGCAGTGCTGGGAATTGAACTCAGGACCTCAGAGACTGCAGCACAGCGCTCTACCAACTGAGCTAAATCCCAGCCCATTAAAAACATTAGCCATGGCTCTTTTACAGTTCATGCCTGATAGCTACACTTTCCAATTTCCTTATCAGTTTTATTTTTCTATTAGTTTTTGGTTATTTCATGTTGTTTTATGCATGGTTGGTTATTTTTCACTGAATGCTGGGCAAAATATATGACACTTTTTAAAGTAATTTGATATTCTGAATGATATTGCACTCCTCTAGAGGGGATTTATTCTTGCTTCTGGCAGTTAGTTGGTATAAGACCCCCTTAGTCCAATCAAAAATTCAGCTGATTCAAAGTACCATCAACTGCTGTCTTTTTGAGAGCTGGTATATTTCTTGCTTATTTTAACCCTTAAATAACCATTTGTAGTCTCAACTGATGACTAAGGGTGTTTAACTGGTTTAAACCTCCATAGTATGCCCTGCACTTTATTTTACTGTCACCCAAATTGCTACAAAATCTGTCCTCTTTGTGACTCTTTTTCTCTGAGATATTGGCTCTGCATGTGCTTGCTTTTTTCATGATTCCAATATCACCAAAAGTATGTTCCTCATATTCCATTCAATTTTGCTAACTCTTTTATTTATGGTTGCTGTTCTGAAACAAGCTACTCAATCACTTGTAGAAACAAGATTCCTTCCAACTGGCTTTTTAGTCTCCCATCTTGAAAATGAGTAGACAATAAAAGTTTAATCAGTTCTGCGAATAATTTGAATGTGAAAGAAAGAGACCAAAACCAATCAACAGCAAAAAGAAAAAAAAGACAAAAGAGAAAAAGAAAAAGAAAAAAATATAACCTGAATAAAAACATACACTCTGGAAATAGAATAAATATTCAATAAACTATCATAATATCCTTAGAGAAACAGAAGAAATTGTACCCATGAAATAAGAAATTTGATACAAAAATTATTTGAAAAAGTCCTTAAATGGTAAAAGATCAACTTGAAGAGTGAGAAGATTTTTTTAAAAAGAAGTAAAACCACTTGCAAGAATTTTTCAAATCTTAGAGCCCCTAAAAAATTCCAACCAAAGAAAATACTCATATTATTTTGATTTTTGTAGCCATGGAGGAAAAATCAAGCCATGGAGGATAAAATTAAGCATTGGTTTAAGTGGATGAAGATTACTGACATAGGGCTGGGAATATAGTTCAGTAGTACAGTGTTTGCCTAGGAAGCACAAAGCCCTGGGTTTAATCCCCAGCACTGCCAAAAAAAAAAAAAAAAAGCCATTATTGGCAGAACTATCAAAAGGTGATCAGATAGCTGGGGGCAGTGGCACATGCCTGTAATCTCAGTAGCTCAGGGGACATAGGCAGGAGGATCACAAGTTCGAGACCAGAGGTAGTCTGCATAACTTAGTGAGACCCTGTCTCAAAAAGTAAAAAAAAATGGGCTGGGGGATGCAGCTCAGTGGTCCAACACTTGCAAAGCATGCAGGCACAAGGCCCTGGGTTCAACCCCCAGTACCGAAAAAAAAAAAAAAAGTGATCAGATATACTTATGCTAAATGAATCCTTTATTTTACTAATTATTAAATATAAATTCTCTTACTATTTAGATTTTAGAATCTATATTTTTATAAAAGGCACAAATATATGTAACGTGTGATCTACTCTGACAATCTTATTAACAAACTCTTTGAAAAACTGATCTTTTTAATCTTGCTATCCTAGCTGGGTGTATTAGCATAATTCTTTGGAGAAATAAAACCAATAGGTGTAGGGGGGCAAAAGAGAGAGAGAGAAAGTGTCCATATGTCCATATAAATGAAACTATGAACATAATCTATATATCTAGGAAGAGATTTATGATATAAGATATTTGCTCACATGTGATTCTGGAGGCTAAGATGTCCCATGATAGTCTATATGCAAACTGGAAATCTAGTAAAGTCAGTGGTGTACTTTAAGTGCCCGAGAGCCAAAGGTAAAGATTCAAATCTGGTCTGAAGGCCTGAGAACGTAGAGTAGTAAGGGCTGGAACAGATGGATGTTCTGACTCAAGAAGTCAGGTAGAATTAATTCAACCTTCCTCTGCCTTTCTGTACTACTTGGGCTCTCAACAGATTGGATGATGCTCACCCATATTGGGGTGGGCTATCTGCTTTACCCAGTACACCAATCCAAATGTTAATCTCTTCCAGAAATGTCCTCACAGATACACCCAGACATAGTGTTTAACCAACTATCCGGGCAAATGTAGACCAGTCAACACAAAATTAACCATCCCACTGGGCATCACCTTTTGTAATAACTTCACCAGCATTTGGTCATTTTGATATCTAAGAAAATATAACAGCAGCATAAATATTAACCTTTACAGTATAAATCTATAGAATAAAGACAAGCTCTAGAAACTGTACTAATCATTCATATTCAATCAGATGGTTTTCAGTCTTTTACTGTTTTAGTCACAGATGAACAAATTGTAAGCTTCTACTCTCAAAATCCCATAAGAGACTTTTAGATCATATTTTCTTTTTCAGTTCAGATTTTACTGTTAATCATAGAACCTGTAGTGTTTAGAAACAATAAAAACTATTTGAAACATAGATTTAATCTATAACATTATGAAACCACATGACATAATATGGTAATTATTAAATGTATATTCTGAAATCTTTACCAAACTCAAGCTCAAGAATAGAATTATTTCAAATTTATGTACCATATCAAATCATAATGTTTCTTTTCTCACAAATGGAAAAAGAGAAGAGGAATTGTGTTATCATCATTATCTACTGCCACCCTCGACAGCCTGTAATAAGCTTCAAGACTATCTTCCTTTACTACAGAACAATGACTCACCTACAGTTATATAACACTCAGTTCCTAGGAATCCAAATCTCTCATTTTCTCCTCAATCTCAAAAAATGCCTATTGTTTGAAGCTAAGAAACAGTTTTAAGGAAATAGTCAAGGAGCTATAAATGAAAAGGGAAAATTATATGAAACTAGCAAGCTGTACTTACTATTGTGATGGCCTATCCCTCAATGCATTCACTGTTTGAATTATTCAAGTTTTGACCCTGAGAATGAGCATCTCCTTCATTGGTGTGTTAGTTACTAAAATGCGTGAGAGAACAACTTAAAGGAAGAAAGATTTATTTTGGCTCACAATTTGAGAGATCTCAGCCCATAGTCTTTGATTCCACTGATTCTAGGCCCATAGTGAGGCATAACATCATTGTGACTATAACATGTGGAGTAGGAGGTGTTTACCTCATGGCAGACAGGAAGAAGAAAGTGAGAAAGGGATTGAACACCAGGTATCACCTTCAAAGACACACCCCTCAGTGACTTACTTCCTCTAACTAAGCCCCACTTCCAAAAATTTCCAGCACCTCCCATACCACCAATGACTGGAAACAAAGCATTCAACACATAAGCCTGTGAGGGACATTTCAGATTCAAATCATAACATTTTGTGTCTTGCTTACCTCACCCCAACCCTGCTTTATGCAGGACATGGGCCAGAAAACAGAATTTAAGAGATAATCGAAGGGAGAGAGTCCCACAGGGAAAACAGAGAAGTTGTTAAAGAGGAAGGAGGGGAAATGCACCAATGGTGCTTTGAATGCCAAGAAAACACAACACATCCAGAAGAAAGCAGTGGTCATCATCATCCAACTCTGAACAGGAATCATGTCAGATAATGTTCAGAAAGTGTTCATTGGAAGGAATTGCCAGCTCAAAAGAAGGATACATGACTTTTAAATATGTAAGACAACATTGAATCTTACTTAAATTGTAAAAATTTAAGGAGACACTTTTAACATACTTTTAAAAACATGATCAGGAAATATTATCTCAAATATTGCTGATAGGAGTATAAATTGACACAACTGCTATGTGACATTATCTATGAAATTGTTTTGACTCAGGAAATTCACCTCTATTATTCAAAATATTCTTGCCTCATGTGTTTGAGGAAATGTATTGCAACATTGATTGCAGATACTCAAACAACATAAGTGTTATATAGGATGGGTTAAATAAATCATTATATCATTCTATTTCACAGAACTAATAGAATACCATGTAGTTATTTAAAGGAATGCATGAACTTTGCAGTACTGATATGGAAAGATCTGTGTGATTAGGGAAAACAAAGAGCAGGACAGCATTTTAGTAAGCATCAACTTATGATTTTTAAAAATTAAAGACCATTTATATTCATTTTTGCATAAAATATCTCTAGAAGTAGAAACAAAAGAAAATGGTGATCACAGCTGCTTCCTGAAAAGAGAACTAACTGGAAAACAGTTCAGAGAGAGATTTCCTTTTCCCTCTACTCTTAAGCTTTAAAAAAATTTTTATAAGTAACGCACTACTTATTCAAAATACAAAATAAAATAAAATTACGTAAAAGGTTTTCATTGTACTCAGCAGAAAGGAGGTTACAAGTAACCTTAGTGAGCATTGCTTCAGAGACATGGCAGACATGAAAACCATATTGCAGTAGAGTAAGGAATATCACTGAAGTAAATGGACACTTTCCAGTGAGAATAATTTACTAAACTCCTTGGCCCTGGATGGCAGAACAATTATAGGATAGTAGCCAGGGGCAGACTTGAGGTCATGGAACTGAGGGGCTAAACTTCCACATGGATATTGGAGTCACCCAATAGAGCAGAATGCAATGGGTAACTTATGTAAATAATCTCTAATGTTTGTGTTTCTCCATCTAAATAAAGGTTAATGGTATACCCAGTGCTTTGCAGGCTCCAAGTACTGACCTGGCTTCTGACTCTGCCTTTTACTAGCTGTGTGAGCATAGAAAGTTATTCCTTTTTCTGTGCCTCACTTTCCTTATCTGACCACTCCATGTAGATGCTGTGGAGATTCAAGATGTTAGGAGGGATAAATCAATTAGAACCATTCCTGGCACATAGGACAGTAGCCCCCCTTTATCTTGGCTTTACTTGTCAAGGTTTCAATTATCCATAGTCAACCACAATCTGAAAATATTAAAAGGAAAATTCCAGAAATAAGTAATTCATAAGTTTTAAATTACATATATTCTGAATGGAGTGATGAAATCTCATCCCATTCTTCTCCATTCCACCCAGGACATATATCATCCATCCCTTCATCCAGTTTATCCACATTGTATAGGCTATCTGCCCATTAGTCACTTAGAAGCCATCTTGGTGCTTAGATCAATTGTTGTGGTACTGCAGTGCTGTGTTCAAGTAACCCTTATTTTGTTTAATAATTGTCCCAAAGCATAAGAGTAGTGATGCAAAGGAGGCACCAAGGCATAAAGCATGAAAGGACCAATTAACCCTGGACCTATGTGACAACACTACAGGACATATAGGAAAAAACCAGTATATATAGGGTCTGTTGCTACCAGGCATCAGCTGCAGGTCTTGAAAGGTATCCTTCACAGAGAAGGCAGGGCTGCTGTACTATAGGTATTAGCTTGCCAAGGCTGTTATGATTTGAATCTAAAGTGTCCCCCATTGGTCATATGTTTGAATACTTGGTCTCCAGGTAATGGCGCTGCTTTGGGGGAGGCTGTAGAACTTCGAGAGGATGGGATCTAGCTGGCAGCAGTAAGTTACTGGAGGTGAGACTTTGAAGCTTCTGGTTCCGGTCAATCTCTCTGCTCCTGGTTGGCTGTCACAAGAACGGGTCGTCTGTCCCCGCCCTGCCACCTCCTCTGCCAACATGGCCTGACACCCTCTGAATCATGAGACAAATCTTTTCTCTCTTAGGTTGTTCTGTCAGTTATTTGGTAGAGCAATGCACAAGCTGACTAATACAGGCTGTCAGAATAAAACACCACAGCCAGGTAGCTTAAATAACTGAAACTTATTTTCTCATAATTCTGGGAGCTAGAACTCTGGGCTCAAGGTGTCAGCAGGGTTGATCTGAGGGCTTTCTCCCTAGCCTGTAGATGACCATCTTCTCCTTGTCTCCTCACATGGTCATCTCCCTGTGTGTGCCTGTGTCCTAATCTCCTCTTCTTAAGGACATCAGAAATATTGAATTAAGGTTCACTCTAACAATATCATTTGACTTTAAGTACCTCCTTAAAGACCCTATCTTCAAACACAGTTGCATTCCGAGGTAGTAGGTATCAGGCTTCAGCCACAAGAATTTTGGGCAGACAATGCATGTTTGTGGCTGATGCAGTATCCAGGATAATGGAAGGTGTTTGAGAACAGAGGAAATCAGTGATGCTTGTGCTAATATCTTCAACAGATTTGAGGGATCGACAGGGATTTGATAGAAGATAGCACTGAGGAGAGACAAAGAACAGTTTATTTCATGGAATTTCATAGTATATGAAATTATACTGTTATATTATGTTTAATAATATATAATATATAATAAGTGCATATTCACTTGGTTCACTGTATTTTAAAAATTATTCATGGGCTCTAAGTTCTTAGAAGCTCTTAATGAAAAAATTTAAGAAGTTGTTGACACAAATAGTTTGTGAAGTCAATGCACTAGGTTAGCCATTAGCTTTTGTTTAGATAGAGAATACAAGTTAGGGAAGAGTTACAGACTGCTGTTATTGTCATTGGTGGTGGTGTTTTTGTTAGGGGCCATCAAGTCAGGTCTAACTCATAGTAACTCTGTGTAAAACAGAAGGAAACATTACCCAATACTATGTCATACATATGAATTTTTTCTATGTTTAAGCCCATTGTTGCAGACACTGTGACAATCCATCTAGTTGAGGGTCTTTCTTTTTTTCATTGACCCACCACTTTCCCAAACATGATGTCCTTCTCCAGAGATTGGTCCCTTCTGACAACATGTCTTTGGATGCAGTCCAATGTACATGAGATACAGTCTAACCATCCTTGCCTCCAAGGAGCACTCTGCTTTCACATCATCTTCTAGGAAGATCTGTTTGTTCTTCAGGCAGTCCACAGTACATTCAATACTCACCTCCAGCACCATAATTCAAATCATCAAGTCTTCTCCTGTCTCCCTTATTTGCTGTCCAACTTTCATAAGCATATGATGCAACTTAAAATACCATGGCTTGAGCCAGGTGCACCTTCATCTTCAGTGCTACATCTTTACTTTTCAAAACTTTAAAGAGGTCTTTTACAAGTTTTTCCAGTGTAATGCATCTTTTGATTTCTTGACTGCTGCTTGTAGAACCAAGTAAAGCAAAATCTTGGACAACCTCAATCTTTTCTCCATTTATCATGAAGTTGTTTACTGACCTGAGTTATAGACTAGCAAGCATAAAATTTGAGTTAAATCTATATTTATGCAACATATTCTCATAATAAAATTAAATTTCTGTCTAATTCTAGTTACAAAAACAGACAGATATTCCCTATAATATTGAGAGATTATTATTTTGTTTTTGTACTACTTGAGGGTTGAACCCAGGGTCTCGCACACACTTTGCAAGTGCTTTATCACTGGGCTGCACCTCCAGCCCATTTTTATATATTTATTTGGATACAGAGTCTTGCTAAGTTACACAGGCTGTCTTTGGCCTCAGACTTGCAATTCTACTGCCTCAACCTCAAATCATTGAGATTAGAGGCATGCATCACAACATCCAACACACTGTGTGTGTGTGTGTGTGTGTGTGTGTGTGTGTGTGTGTGTGCGCTGAGGATTGATCCTAGGGCCTTTCACATGCTAGGCAAGTGCTCAACTATTGAGCTACATCCCCAGCCCTACATTGAAAGATTTTTTTAAAAAACATAGTTCTAAGAACTACTGACTTTTAGCTGTGAGGTTATAAATGTTTATCATAAACTACATTTGTTAAGCTATTTGTGTACAAAGTAGGATTTTTTCACTTAAAATTGTGATGTATGGAGGCTGAATTGCTGTGAACTCTGTAGTCTGTACTTAACACTGAATAACCACTGAAGGTTGAATTTACTCATCATCCTTAAGATAATTAACCTGCTTATTATGGCCAAACTGATCTAGCTTTAATTACTTAACCAGTATAAAAGACCATGCAGATTCTCTTAGAACTACAAACAAGTCTAAATACTCCTTGTGGAAAAGTTATATCCCATGCAAAATAAATGAGCATACAGAATAAGTCTGCAGATATAGCACCCCGCTATCCAGTCCTGCCTGCTCCTGGAAGCTAAGCAGGATCAGCCTGATTAGTCCTTGAATGGGAGACTGCCTGGGAGTACCAGGTGCTGCACACTAGGGAGACAGACCTGATGATCCATTCCCGAAATAATCCACCATTGAAAACCCTATGAGCAGCAAAGAACCACTGCAGGGCATGGCACAATATCAGGGAGTGTTTCGTATATAGAGTCACTATGAGTTGGACCCAACTCAACAGCACCTAACAACAACAACAATACAGAATAACTGAAAACAAGGCCAAATTCTAATCTTTCATAATAAGCCAATGGCAGGAACATCAATGGGTTGTTTTTCTCAGAGAAAATGGAGGAACAGTGTCCTGAGAGGAGCAAAAGGAAAGAGTTGTCCTGGTCGAGAGGGTTGTAGGGGAAGCTGAGTCTTTGAGGAGAGCTCTGGCTCTTGATTTCAATCAGGAGATGGAAGAAATCTCCAAGAAGAAAATGTGAGTATAGGAAAGTTGTAGCCATAAAGAAAGAGTTCTTCAGGGCTCATGGCAAAATGGAGGGTAGGAATCAGTGAGAATTTGGAATGGAAGTGACAGGGAACCGAGTATTTTGGAAAAATGATGACAGAGCATGGTCAGAAGATCTAAGGCCCACATATATGTAGTTGACCAAGTGTAACAGAATTAAGAAGTATGGATTTAGTGGTTTATGATGTGTTAAGTAGGCAATCAGACCTCTCAGGCATCGCCAAAACCCAGATGGAATGCACTTTCAAGAGATCTCAAGTCAATAAGGAAGATTCCAGATTCTGGAAGAGTAAGGTGAGTTCTGTATTGGTTGTGAAGCTTCATGGTAGATGATCTAGGCCCCAGGCTGTTAGAAACTGGCTCTTTGGCCAGTGGATAAAAGCCATGCAGGTGGTTCAGAGGGTCTGCTCCCTAGGAGCTATATGAAACTTATGATCTAACCCAAGTCTTATGTCTTCTTATTAAACTTGATTACTCCTAGTGTGCCACATACAGATATAGGACCTAATCTATCAGTGCGGGGAGGAGGGTATGATTAGATGAGACATAAAAAAGCAGGAGACAGAATAAGTTCTGGAAAGAATGAGATGTTGACTCCTGAGTATGTTGAGTTTTAGGGGGTGGCAGTGAACCCCACAGGTATAACTGAAGAGCAGGCAGTTGTAAATGCAGCCTAGAGTGAATGAATGAGGGTAAGGGAGTTGGGAGGCTGGCCTAGGAAGAATATCTCTTCCTGTCCTGATCATGGTGTAGCTAGAATGTTGATGACAGGCTATGTGTTGGCTCTCCTATTCTTTCTCGTGCTCCCTGTTCCACTCATTTCTTTTTTCTTTAATTTCTGCTTTCTTTACTACATATTCCTTTCCTTTTTCCATTATTGTTGTTGTTGCTATGTGCCATAGAGTTGGGTCTGACTCATAGCGACCCTCAGAGGGTTTTCAATGACTGATTGTTTCAGGATCGCTTTGGGCATGAATTGCCACATCCTTCTACTGTTTTTGCAGTGCTGAGCATCAAACCCAGGTCATGAAAGAGTGTGGAGCAGCACTTTGTCCACTGAGCTAAACCCAGCCCTTAAACATGCTTTAATTTTCATTTCCTAAATAAATGTTCCCCAGTGCCAATTCTTCTGCAAGCTTCTTTAGCACTGTACACAGCGGTTTAGCTCAGTTGGTAAAGTGCTGCTTCTGTGCACTCTTGAGACCCTGGGTTCAATCCCCAATACCACAAAATTGAGAGAAGGACCTGGTAGCCCACTCCTGAAACAATCAGTCATTGAAAACCCTATGAATAGCAGAGAAGCACTGACATAGTACCGGGCTTGGCACAATGTTGCAGAGTGTTTCATTCTGTTGTACATAGGGTCACTATGAGTCGGACCCAACTTGATGGTACCTAACAACGACAACCCTACACACAAATGTTTCTTTCCTGTGACCTATTCAAAATGAGAGGGGCATTCGATGCCTACACTGCATCAATCCTCCACTCTTCAGCTTCTTGCAGTCTATCATAACTCTGTGGGAAATGGTCCTTAGTTCTCTCTAACAGCACACTAATTTCCAAATCCAATTGCCAATTCCAAATATTCATCCTATGACCACTCAGAAGCATTCAATATTATCAAGAACTTTTAAAATCAATACTCTTCCCTAGCCTTTGGTTGCTACTCTTTCCTCATTTTTCCCCATCCCTTCTCCCTCAGTTGCACTTGGTCTCTTCCCTGGCTTTACCTTAAAGTTAGCTATTCTGTAGGTTCTGTCTGTTGGATGCCCCTTCAAACCAAAGCTATAGATCCATGGAACACAGGAGCACATTCAATCATTGCCACCAAGAATGTGACTTTAAGGACTCACAACCACCACTTGCTGCCACCACCATTAGCAGGAAGAGAAACAAGGTTTTGTGTGGCATTTCATCTGATACTCAAATGACTAATAAGATGCAACTAAAATAGGAATCAACAGAATGCTACCTACCACTTAGTACCCTGCAACTCTCAGCTCCAAGCTTCCAAAGCTGCTTAAACATGCCACTTGTGCTGCCTTGTATTAGGACTTTTATTACATTTCAAGACAAAAGTGGGTTCTGACAGCACGTTGAGAATTGGTACCAATGAGTTATCAGTAAACCTACCCCCTATATTCTTCTCCTTATGTGTTATAAATGACAGGAAGAGGCAAAATGGCAGAAATCTTTAGGATTCAGGATACTTATGATTTTGTGAATGTGAGAAAGTCAATTTTTTAGTGTTTAGAAGCTTTACACATTTCCTCTGAACTCTCAAGTTTGGCACAAGCTATTCCATATGAGATCCCTTACATGGCACTGCCTTTAGCCTCTTTTCCTCTTGCACTCTATTTTCTCAGGCTGCCTAATTTTTATCTCTAGCTCCGATTTCAGTCCTGGTCATTTTCCTGTGTTCCATATACAACCCTCCAAGTGCAGTTGGAAAACTCCATATGCATGTCCTATAAGCAGTTTGACTTTGTCTATACCTGCCCATGTCCTGCTGCCTCAACAATCCATCCTCACTCCCAAACAATAAAAACATGCCTTTGATCTTTACCTTGGTGAATGGCAAGCCATTCTCAACTCTTCCTTCTCTCTCTCCAACCCCACCATATATTTCCATTGATATTAACTCTGTGGCATTTCTCCAATCTGGCAACTCCTTCACACCCACTTCCACTGCCCTAGTTTCACGCCTCACCACTTCTTGTCTGGACTTGCAGTAGCCTCCAGATACTCCCCTCTCCAATCTGTCTTTTACACTTTTCTCAGAAATGTGTTCCTTAAAAATAAATATAACCAGTCTCTGGTTTAAAAAAATCTCTATTGAAGGTCTGTTGCACGCAAAATAAAGTCCAACTTCATTCACCTGGCTTGCTATCCAATTTGCAATCATCATGTGGCCCCAAAATAGCTTTCCCTTAGAGATTTTTTAAAATTGAGGTAAAATTTATATACAGGGACATGCATAGGTATTATGGGTACAACTTGATTAATTTGACAAACATGTACACCATGTAATTAATTTCTTGTTCAGTGCCCGACTCAGATCCAACTCATAGTGACCCTACATACATGAAAACAAAACACTACCCAACACTGTGCCATAAGCACAATCTTTCTTATGTTTGAGCCCAATGTTGCAGCCACTATTTCTTCTCATTTTGAGTTGTGCAACATAAGCAAAAAAAACCTGCAGGGGCTTTATGCCATTCCTGTCATTAAAGTTGACTCTGCTTTGAGGAGGCAATTCTTTCCAAGTCATCTCTCAAATGCCTTCCAGCCTGTTGTTGTTAGGTGCCATCAAGTCAAGTCTGACTCAATAAAACTCTATGTACAACAGAACAAAACACTACCCAACACTGTGCCAGGCACATGATCTTTTTTATATTTAATCCCATTGTTGCACCAAAGTGTCAATCCATGTAGTTGATGGGCTTCCTTTTTTTTTCACTTACTTGCCACTCTCCCAAACATGATGTCCTTCTCCAGGGATTGTTCGCTCCTCACATGTCCAAAGTACATAAGACACTGTCTAGTCATCCTTACTTCGAAGGAGCATTCTGGTTGCATTTTTTCTAGGAATGATCTGTTGGTTCTTTTGGTAGCCCAAGGTATATTCAATATTTGTCTCTGACACCATAATTCAAGAGCATCAATTCTTCTCCAGTATCCCTTATTCAAAATCCAGCTCTCACAAGCATATGACGCAACTGAAAATATTATGGCATGAGACAAGCTCATCTTCATTTTCCAGCACTATATTTGACAGTGTTTCTCTGCCATTTATAGGGTTTTCAATAGCTAATTGTTTCAAGAATGGGCTACTGGATCCTTCTCCCTAGTCTGTCTTAGTCTGGAAGCTCAGCTGACTCCTATGCACCATGGGTGGCCCTACTGACATCTGAAATACTTGTGGCATAGCTTTTAGCGTCAGAGCAACATGCAAGCCCCCAGAGCACAACAAGCTGATAGACACAGGTAACTAACGCATCAATAAAAATACAGAAAATTTCCAACACATTAGAAAATTTCCTTATTCCCTCTTTCGATAAATTCCCACAGTCCCATAGATAATCACTCTTCTACCCCTTGTCATTATCAATTATATTTTTCTGTTGTCAACATTTTCACTCAGCATAATGACTTTGACATCATTCATGTTGTTTCATGAATCAGTAGTTCACTATTTTTTATTGTTGAAGAGTACTGCACCGTATGGTTACACCACCAATTTGGGTTGTTTCCAGTTTGGAGCTATGACGTATGAAGTAACTATACACGTTCTTGTACAAATGATTTTGTGGAACTATGTTTTCATTTCAGAAAAATTTACAAGAGTAGGATTTCTGGGTCACATAGTAGAGGTTTAGTTAACTGTAGAAAAGATTTAGATTGTTTTCCAGAATTATTTTATCATTTTCCACTCCCATCAGTAATGTGAATTACTCCATATTCTCAACAATATTTTCACGTTGTCATTTTAATTTTAGTCATTCTTGTGATTGAGTGGTGGTTTTAATAGCTCATTGTAGTTTTAATTTCTATTCTCTTGAAACTAATAAATTTGAGCACTTTTCTATGTGTTATTGAACATTTATGTATTTGCCTTTTCTTAAACTTCTGTTCTCATATTTTCTCCATTTTAATGGGCTGATCACCTTTAAATGTGCTTTATATATACATTAAAATATTCATTATATACCCTAACTACAAGTCCTTTACTGGATATCTGTATTGTGACTATTTTCTCCCAGACTACCCCTTGCCTTTGTATTTTCTCAAGTATCTAATAATCAGAAGCTTTAAATTTTGATGAAGCCTAACTTACCAATTGTTTTTTTTATATTTATTGATTTCTTTTTCCTCCCTGTATTAGTCAATATTGGTGGGGTATGGAGTAATATTGATTTCTATACCTTATATAAGAAATTTTTGTCTCCCCCCAAATAACAAAGATATTCTTTAGTAGCTTTGTTCTAGAAGCTTTAAATTTTAGCTTTTGTGCTTACGTCTTTGACACAAATTGAGTTGATGTTTATGTATGATGTCAGTATTATTTTCCCTATGGACATCAGTTGGTCAAGAATCATATGCTGAGGCTTGTTTCCTCATTGAATTGCTTTGGTCCCTATATTAAAAATCAATGGGATTATAAGTGTGGATCTATTTCTGTATTCATTTTCTTCCTTCTGCCTTTTTTGCCAATATAATATCATCTTGATTAATATAGCTTTATAGTAAGTCTTGAAATTAGGTGATACACGTGGTTCAGCTTTTATGTCCTTTTCTAGATTGTTTAGACTATTCTCAGCCCTATGAATTTCAATATAAATTTTTTAACTAGCTCATCAGGTTCTATTTTTTAAATTATGCTATAATTATGATTGGAGTTATACCAGATTTATAGATCAAACCAGGGGGAAATGTCATTTTAACAATATAAAGTTTTATAATTCAAGATGGTACATTGTTGTATTTATTTAGGCCTTTTAGATTTCTTCCAGCAATATTTTGTTATTTTTAGTGTAGAGGTCAACTAGTATTTGTGAAATATACTAAGTATTCATCATTTTTGACAATGTTGCAAATGAAATTCTTAAATTTCATTATCCAATTACTTGCTGAAAATACTTAGAAGCAAAATAGAATTCTTATATTAACTTTGCATCCCTTGCACTTGATAAAGGCACTAATTAATCCTAGTATCGTTTTTAGATTACTTGTTGTTGTTGTTGTTGTTAGGTGCCGTCGAGTCGGTATCTGACTCATAGCGACCCTCATAGGGTTTTCAATGGCTGACTGTTTTGGGATTGCCTTGGGAGTGGATTGCCAGGTCCTTCTCCCATTTTTGCGGTGCTGGGAATTGAACTCACGACCTCAGAGACTGCAGCACAGCGCTCTACCAACTGAGCTAAATCCTTTTCAATATAAAAATCATATTGTCTGTGAATACAATGGCTTTGTTTCTTCCTTTCATTTTGTATGGCTTTTTTTCCTTCCTTTATTTCTCTCTCTAGTATTTACTTGAGCCTATAGCCATACTACCCTGGCATCTGATCTCATCAGATCTCAGTAGCTAAGCAGGGTTGGGCCTGGTTAGTCCTTGGATGGGAGACCACCTGGGAACACCAAGTGCTGTAGGCTTGGGAAAAGGGCCTGGTAGCCCACTCCTAGAACAATTAGCCTTTGAAAACCCTATTAATAGCAGAGAAGTCCTGACAATCGTGCTGGGCATAACACAGTGTTGGGTAGTGTTTCATGTATTGTCCATAGGGTCACTATGAGGGGGACCCAATTCGATAGTGTCTAACAGAAACAACAACATGTACTTGGATGGAAGCTGTGAAAGAGAGAATATCTTGGTTTGTTCCAAAACTTAGGTAGACATGCTCAACATTTATCATTAGGTATGATGTTACTTATAGTTTTGTTGTTATTGTTGTTGTTATGTGGCATTGAGTCAGGTCTGACTCATAGTGACACTCAGGGTTTTCAATGGCTGATTATTTCAGGATTGCTTCCGAAGTGGACTGCCACACCCTTCTCCCATTTTTGTGGTGCTGGAGATCGAACCCAGGTCCTCAGAAAGTTCAGACCAGTACTCTACCAACTGAGCTAAACCCTAGCCCCCTTAATCAGATTAAAGAAGTCTCACTTTATTCACAGTTCTCAGACGGTTTTTATGATGAATGGATATACAATTTTAGTCAAATGCTTTTCTTTATCTACTGAGGCAATATGACAGTTTTCCTCCTTTATTCTATTAACAGTAAATTACACTGATTTTTAAATATCAAACCAATCATATGTTCTTGAGGTAATTCCCACTTAGATATGGTGTATTGTTTTTTATTATTCTGTTAGATTTAATTTACTGTTGCTTTATTAAGGAATTTTGCCCCTAAATTCATAACTCTTATTGGCCTCTAGGTTTCTTTTCTTCTAATGTATTTCTAAAGTTTAGATGTATATTTTTGCTGGCTTTGATTTCACTAAGTTGAGAAGTATTCAGTTTACTTCTATTTTACCATAGAATTTATAAAGTATTGGCATTTTTTCATTCTAAAACTTTTATAGAATTTGCAGGTAAACCATATGCCTGGAGTTCATATTTTTCAATCCTGGGGAGTTGGATTCAGGGCCTTCTGGATGCTTGGCAACTTCTCTACTACTGAGCTGCACCCAGCCCCTTTTTTATTTTTTATTTTGACACACTGTCTTGCAAAGTTGCACAAGCTACCTCTGACCTTAAATTTGCAATCCTCCTGCCTTGGCCTCATGAATCTCTGGGATTATAGGTGTGCACTATGGTGCCTGGCCTAGAATTTTCATATGAAGAATCTTTTAGGAATTTGTTTTTAATAGATATACTATAGTTCATATTTTCTATTTAATCTCTTGTCAATTTTGGTGATTTGCATGTTTCAAGAAATGTGTCCACTTTATCAAAAATGTTGAATTTAAGTATGGTGGTGCACACCTCCTGCTTTGTTCTTTTTTTACTCAAAATGGGTTTGGCTGTTTAGTTTTGTGTGTATTTGTGTGTGGTTCCATAGAAATTGTAGTATTGCCAGGAGTTATGTTACATGCTTGTAATCCTAGGGACTTGGGAGGCTGAGGCAGGAGGATCACGAGTTCGAGACTAGAGGCAGCCTGTGTAACTTACCAAGACCTTGACTAAAAATAAAAATTTAAAAAATGAGCTGGGAGTGCAGCCCAATGGTAGAGCAATTACAAAGTATGGTATGTGTGAGGTTTTGGGTTCAATCCTCACATGTCACAGAAAATAGAAAGAAATTACAGTATTGTCTAGTACTGTGAAGTTATATAGAGTCTATATCCTCCACACGTCTGTCAGTTTGTTGTACGATGGGAGCTTGTGTGCTATTGTGAGGCTGAAAGCTATGCAACCAGAATTTCGGATACTAGCAGGGTCACCCACTGTAGATAGGTTGCAGCTGAGCTTCCAGACTAAGACCAACTAGGGAGGAGGACCTGGCAACCCACTCCCAAAACAATTAGCCATTGAAAATCCTATAAATAGCAGAGAAGCACTGTCAAATATAGTGCTAGAAGGCTCTGTCAAATACAGGCTGGAAGGCACTCAAGAGATGACTAGGGAGAGCTTCCTCCTCAAACTAAAGTTGACCTTAATGACAGGAATGGAATAAAATCCCAGGGACCTCCCTTTGCTGATGTGGCACAACTCAAAACGAAAAGAAACACAGTGACTGCAACAATGGGCTCAAACATAGAAAAGATCATGTGTATGACACAATGTTGGGTAGTGCTTTGTTCTGTTGTACAGAGTTGCTATGAGTTGGACCCCGACTCCTAGCGACCCTACATATAACAGGAGAAACACTATTGTCAGTGCTTCTCTGCTACCATAGGGTTTTCAATGGCTGATTGATTTTTGGAAGTGGATTGCCAGGTCCTGTGTCATGCAGTCTTCCTTCAAAGGGCATTGAGTTTTGTTCTGAAAAAGCTCTTTAAGTACTGATATTAATTTTAGGTCCTATTTACCTTAGTTTTATTCCGTTAGGATGGATCTTTTTAACTTCCTGTTCCTTACTCTAGAACATGGTCCTTATTCTGATGTTTGGACTTCATGGGTCTCAACCGAATACCTAATGTGCTCAGTGGAATTTTCCCTGTATGGCTTTGTCAGAATACAAACATCTTCCAACATAACCTGTGGCATTTCCACTCAGCAAGCAAGTCTATAATGTACAATCTCTGGCAAGGCTAGCAAAGTCAAGCCTTGACTATGAGCAATCTAGCTCTTAGCCAAGGACTACACAAACTTGTGATACCACATTTCTTTATAGCTCTATTTTCCTTGGTATCCAGTCTCATAAATTCCAGTCTCTTCAACATTGCAGAATTCCAATTTTTGCCTCTTCTTGAGAGCCACCTCCCAGTATGAGGCAAGATAGTATTCATAAGCAAAAAGCTGAGATGATTGTGAAATTTACCTTGTGTTTTCCTTAAGTATCACAGTACTGCACTGTCCATGGCCTGAAAATAGTCACCACATAAATGTCATCCAATGTGTATTTTTTGTTGATAGTAGAGTAAAAGCCAGTTACTTTGTAGTGGCCTGAAGTGGAAGTTTTATAGTTTTCACTGTTTAATTGAAAACTAAAAACATATTGTTTATCTTTTGATATTAGAAACTGAACTAGAGCCATTATGTTGGAGGGAAATGGAGAGGATGATGGCATAATGCTGGCAACAGTAGTGTAATTGTTGTTATTACGTGCCATCCAGTCAGTATCCAACTCATAGTGACCCTACATACAACAAGAGAAACACTATTGTCAGTACTTCTCTGCTGTTCATAGGGTAGTAGTGTAATGTTGTTGTTGTTAGGTGCCGTTGAGTCAGTATTCGACTCATAGTGACCCTCATAGGGTTTTGGGATTGCCTTGGGAGTGGATTGCCAGGCCCTTCTCCCATTTTTGCGGTGCTGGGGAATTAAACTCGGGCCCTCAGAGACTGCAGCGCAGCGCTCTACCCACTGAGCTAAATCCAATTCCCAACCACCTGAAGATTCTAGTTCCAAGTGTGGCTATTTGAAATTTAATAGTTAAGACACATCATTATCAGAGAGAGAGAAATCTCCTTGTTTGTCTCATGCCTTTGATCTCTGCCTCCCTATCATTATTCATGCCTTAAAACTGCCAATGCTTCTTTAAGGCTCTCTGAGTGAATGTAAACATCAGGAAGCTGCATCCAGCCTGCCATATGCAATTACCATATCAGCTAGGTGCTCTGTGGTGCAATAATGCCTTGGTCCTTCCTGTTCCTGATCTCAAGCTCTCCCCTTTCTATGAACTTCTGCATGAGGTATCAGTGCATGAAGTATCTGTGATGTTAAATTTGAAGGCCTACCCTCCAGAAAGGTTTATTTTCTGAACAATTCTATTTATTTCTCAAGAAGTCTGTTCATGTCCTCTCCTATTAGTCTGAGCTGCTGGAAAATCTGAGAATCAAATAGTAAAGACTTTTTAGTATATTTAATCTCCCTCCCAGATGCACCAGGACGCTGATTCTATATCCACTTCTGCACTTTTTACAAGTCCCATACCCCTCCTCTGTAGCTATTTCTTGTGGGATGACCTATCTCAGGATGTACTCTGGATCATCGCCCTTGGGAAATACTGCCAAAGTCTGTTGATATTCTGTTTTGTTTTGTTTTTTTTAAATTTCCAAGTTCAAGTCACACTTTTATTTTTGAACACATAGTTCAGTGTTGAGAAAGCTTTCAGCAGTGGCCTTGCTCAAAAAGAAAGCTGAAGTGACCCTGAGCAGCAAATGCCTCAGCATTATAAGTAGAGCACGTTCAGACATCCCCAAGAGCCTCTCTGTAGGAACAACAACTTGACTATTATTGCCTCCTGGAGAGTTTAATTTTTTATCATTATTTTTTCTTTTGGCAGTACTGAGGGTTAAGCTCAGGGCCTCATGCATGCTTCGCAAATGCCCTACCACTGAGCTGTACCCTCAGCCCATATTTTACTTTTTATTTTGAGACAGGGTCTTGGTAAGTTATGCAGGTTGTCTCTGACCTCAAACTTGCAATCCTCCTGCCTCTACCTCTCAAGTTGCTGGGATTAGAGATGTGTGCCACTGTGCCAGGTTGGTTCTTGATCTAAGTATGCCAGTGTGTATAGAGAGGTGGTTAACAAAACCCCTTGTGACATTAATGCTTAGGAAATTTCATGCAAATCAAACCCCTTTGTTCTGCCTCGGGAATCCTAGGATTCCCCAAGGAATAGGTATAAAGTGAGCTTGAAAATGATCCTAGTTTACATGTTTACATCAGTGTTTCAGTTTTGTATGTGAATTTTTAAAATCATATTCCCTCTACTAGGTTGCAATTCCCTTGATGGCAATGAATGAATTTATTCTTTAACTAACAGTTGCCTGTCCTCTCTGTTATCCCTGTAGGCCCTTGATATAAAGTTACACACCTGAGGCAATACAACTTGTCTGGCTCTGAACTGAATGATTTCTGCACAATTATTGTAAGCCATCAGAAAAAGAACACATCATTCAAATTGGACTTCTACACCAAAAATAGTTTTCAAAATGAAAATATGTCCTGCAGAACTATATTCTTTAGGATGCCATTTCATTGCCATTCAATCATCATTTTTACAAAAGGAAATCTAAAGTTCTTTTGAAAATATAGACCCCAGAAGCCAAAACGTATGTCTAGTGATTATCTAGCAATGGGGCAGAAATAGGCATTCAAGTACAGTGGTACAATTTCACGACTCCCAGGTAGATTTGGGCTGGGATTTAGCTCAGTTGGTAGAGCACTGCGCTGCAGTCTCTGAGGCCCCCGAGTTCAATTCCCAGCACTGCAAAAGGAGAAGGGCCTGGCAATCCATTCCCAAGGCAATCCCAAAACAGTCAGCCATTGAAAACCCTATGAGGGTCGCTCTCGACGGCACCTAACAACAACAACAGCAGCTAGGTTTAAATTTCATGTTCATGTCTTATCAGCCAAATGTCCATAGGAATGATGAGAATGTCTGGAATACCTCTGTTTTCCTATCATCAAATGAGGACAAGAATGCTTACTTTTCAGGTTTGTTTTAAGAATTAAATAATATGTCCCTCAAATATGCATAATCTTCAGTCAAAGTACAGGCCTCTAATAGAGCACATCACCTGCCATCACCTGATTCAGCTAGCTGATATTACAAACTGGGAACTAGAGCCACTATATTAGGGAAAAGTAGAGAGAATTGTATGATTTTCAGATTAGCTCTACAAGATTGGTTTAATATATATAGCTATTTCTAAATCTGAAGAGTCTTAGACTTGGGCATAATTTTGATTTGAAAATCATTCATGAGTTGATTTTAGTTTTTAAATAAGGAAAGATTTTAATAGAACAGTTGCATGGATTTAAAAGATAATTGTGGAAAACTGCACTTGTCCAAGGTTTGTAAAGCTAAATTATTATTTTTAAAATCTGATTTCAAGGCTCAGAGCTCATATTTACCTTCTTCATCAATTAGTTTTAACAAGATAATGAAATGAATCTTAAAATCATGAAGTGTTATCATTGCAGTAGCATTGTGTAAAGTACCAATAATTTACATTTCTGGGATGAAATCAATTGTAAAACATCAGACAAAGAAGATACATCTATGAAGTCTGGATAGAGAAAATTGTCATTTTTAAATGTATTTATGAGTACACATTTCATTTTCCCACTCAAGGATAGCTGCATTAAGGCAACCAGTTCCAGTGCTCAAGAGATGGAAAATTAATATGCAGAGGTTTTGCTATAAAGTAGAATTCTCTCAGCTGAACTAAAACAATAAAAGTTATTTTAACGTCTGTGTACATTAGCATTTCTGAGCTGAAAGGAATATATACAATTTGACCAATTCTAAATCCCTTGTGTAAATCCCACGTATTGAGTTCTTAATCTCAGTACATACTTTTTCAATTTTAGAATTTCTAACTCATTCTTACAGCTTCCAGTTTTCTGCAGAAATTCCTCATCTTTTCATAAAATTTATCGAACATACTAGGCAAAGTTATTTTAAATTATATGGCTAATAATTCATTACCTGAATCTCTTGATAGAACTGTTTCCTGTTTTGTTTTTTTAATAAATTGCTGTCTTTTGCAATGTTTGATTACAGTTTTCTCATGGAACGCTGGATATTGTGTTTGAAAAATGGTGGAAGATAATTTGAGTCTTTGAATGATATTATCTTCTCCCAGTGATGATCTATTTTTGCTTCTTGCAGGATGTCAGAGTAGGGGCAGATTGTCTTAATTTGGTCTGGCATTGAGTTGATGTGAGGCTTGGCTTCAATTTTTGTGAGAGCACATCAAAAACTAGTTCATTCTTTTTTCTTAGGTGTAGTTCTGCAAGTGCCTGCAGCCATAGCCCTGTGGCATCCGATCTCGGAAGCTAAGCAGGGTCGGGCCTGGTTAGTACCTGGATGGGAGACCACCCGGGAAAACCAGAAGCTAGAGGCTTGGGAGAAGGACCTGGCAACCCCCTCCCAAAAATCAATCTGCCATTGAAAACCTTATGAACAGCAGAGAAGCACTGACAATAGTGTTTCCCCTGTTGTACAGAGGGTCGCTGACGGCACCTAACAACAACAACAACAGTTCTGCAAGTGTTATGACTGAAACTCTTCAGATGCCCCTTCACTCCAGTTTTTGACCTCCAGTCCAGGAGATTCCAAATTCTCCCTTTAATTTCTCAGTCTCTCAGCTGTTGCCTTCAAATTAGCAAATGCATCGGGAGCTCTTGATAAATCCTCTGACCTTTCCAAGCCACAGGTTCCCTACCTGTTGTTGTTGTTAGGTGCCATAGAGTCAGTATCTGACTCATAGCATCCCTGTGCACACCAGGCAAAACACTATTGTCAGTGCTTCTCTACTGTTCACAGTGTCTTTAATGGCAGATTGATATTTGGGAGTGGGTTGCCAGGTCTGTCTCCCAAGCCTACAGTATCTGGTGTTCCCAGGTGGTCTCCCATCCAAATCCTAACCAGGCCCGACCCTGCTTAGCTTCCAAGATCTGATGGGATTGGATGCCACAGGGCTACAGCTGCAGGCTCCCTACCTGTAGGATGGGGCTAATTCTACAGATCTTCCAGTGCTATTGGGGCCTTGAAAGAAACAACTTTTGTAAAGCAAATGTAACGTTTGGTATTTAATAGCACCTCCAAACATGTCATTTTTCTCTCATCTTTTGTGTATCTAACCCTTTCTCTCAAAATGTTCAGAGCAAAATTACAATGATGCCATATGGCAGTTGTTCTAGACAGGATTTGAAGGGAAGAAAAGCATTATCCCAACTGCCTCTCACAGCATCTGAAGCACAAGTACCTTATGCCTATCTTGTATGTGGAATTCAGCATCACAGTTCATCTCTTTTGTCAAAATAAGCCATAAAAAAGCACAAGTTATTTAGAGGTAAAGTACCTAATTCAGAATGCAATAATTATAAGCTAATTTGAATTTCATATAAGGAAAACTTTTAGCGTTTTGCTTATCATTGGAAAAAATGTGTAGTATATGTATAAATATTATTAGAGGGCAAAGGGCACACATGAGCTGTGGGACACTTGTAACCAGTTCTTACCCCCATGTGCACAGAAAATGTATAGAAATGCAAACACTGGGCATTACTTGATAGAACTATGGGTTACATCACAGAGAATATCTCTTCCATTTCCACATGTACTTAAAAGACAGCCTCTCTACCCCATCAGAAGCCAGAAATTTCTTTGCAGTAGGAATTTGAAAAGAAATACCACAATGCAAAGTGCGTTCCTTTTTAATGCTAATAAAACTGGCAATCTCAGTTTGTGCTACAGTGGCAATGGCCTGGGATACAAATTCAATGCCATGCTCCTAGAGATCCATTTTTTTCTGAAACAGCTTTATTGAATTACAATTTATATACAATAAACTGCATTCATTTAAAGTGTACATTTCCATTAACTTTGTTTACAGATATGAAACCACTGTAATAAGGAAAATACAGAACATTTCTACCTCCTCATTCAGAGATTCCTTTTGCTCCTTTGCAGCCCATCTTTCCTATCACCTCCAGTCGTAGACACTTAGTGATCTGCCTTCTGTCACTAAAGATCAATTAGCATTTCTATATTAGTTTTCATTTTCTAGAATTTTATGTAAAATTAAATTGCAAAGTTTAAGCCTTTTTTTCCTTTTGTCTAGCTTCTTTCACTCACCATAGTGCATTTGAGGTCTGTCACATTATTGTATGTATCAGTAGCCCATCACTTTATTGTTGAATTGTATTCTATTATATAGGAACTATGTATATGTAATTTATCTGTTCACCGTTGATTAATATTTGCAATGCTTCTAGTTTATCACTACAAATAAAGCCATTATGAATATTTGCACAGAAGTCCTATTGTTTTCATTTTTCTTAGTAAATACTTAGGAGTGGAGTGGCTGGGTCATATAGTAGGTATATGTTTAACTTCATAGGAGAATGACATTCTCCAAAGTGCTCGTGCTATTTTACATTCTCATCTATAAAGTATGAGTGTCCCAATTGTGGAGATACTATTTAACATACATTTTATTTACTTAAAGGAATTAACCCAAAGCAAACTTGTTGTTAGGTGTCCTCAAGTCAGGCCTGACTCACAGCAACTATAGGTAAAAGAGAACAAAACAATCTCTGACACTGTGCCAAGTCCAGCACTATTGTCAATGTTTCTCCACTATTCATAGGGTTTTCAATGGCAGATTGTTTCAGGAGTGGGCTGCCAGGTCCTTCTCCCTAGCCTGCAGTACCTGGTGTTCCCAGGTGGTCTCCCATCCAAGGTCTAACCAGGCCAACCCTGCTTAGCTTCTAAGATCAGGCCAGGATGGGATGCCAGAGTGCTATGGCTGCAGACAACTAAAGCAAATTAGTCCATAGTAAATTCATGGTAATATTTGGCATTGGACACTTCATTAACTCTGAGACCTGATTCTGCATCTGAAAAATACAAATAATAATAAGAATGAAATCTGCCTCTGGGTCTTTTAATGGTCAAATGAGATATGGATAGAAAAATCTTAGTACATGGTAAGTGCTCATTAAATGTTGTCCATTATTATTACTATTATCTGTATATTATTAAGGTTATATGCCAGGGAGTCACTAAGAGTTTTACATTTGTTACCTTATTTAATCTTCTCATCAAATTTGAGCTGTCAGTACTCATAATTAATACTTTGTGGATGCTACTTAAAGTGAGATTAATGGTAACCCTTATTGGGAGGTGGGGGTGATGACTGGAAGGGGACATGGGCAAGACCTCTGGGCATGCTAGTAATGCTCTACTTATATGGTGTTGGTTACCTTGGTGTTCAATTTGTAAAAATTCACCAAGATATTTATTCTTACACTTTCCTGTGTTATGTTTCAAATTAAAAAATTCAAAAGAAATTAACCCCCCATTCTATTTCCTCATCAAAATACAAAATACTTATTTTTTTGCAGTACTGGGGGTTGAACCCAGTACTGCACTATTCTCAGTGCATTTTTTACAGTACTGGGGATTGAACCCAAGGCCTCGTGCTTGCATGCTCTGCAAGTGCTGGACCACTGCACTGCACCCCCAGCCCATTTTTTTACTTTTTTGAGACGGGGTCTCACTAAATTATGCAGACTGCCTCTGGTCTCGAACTTGCAATCCTCCTGCTTCCACCTCCCGAGCCGCTGGGATTACAGGCATACACCACTGTACCCAGTAATAAAATACAAAATCCTTTTTAAGCCTAGTAATAATGTTGCCTTCTTTCATTGACCCTTCTCTCATGCATCCACTCAAAGATTACTTTGTAAGAAGCTGGGATAAAACCAGTTTTTCCAACAGTAAGAATTTAACAAAATTTATCTCCTACAACCAAATGTGCATGTCCCTTCCTTCCTGTTGTCCCATATGAAAACAGAAAATAAAAAATGAAGATAAAATTCTGAGAGTTGCACTTGACAGTGACTCTAGGCAGAAATGAATACCTCTATAAAGTAGTCCTAAAGAGGCAGTCTTAGAGACATGAGTGTTGAAAGGGTTTTGTTGTGTTTTATGATTCAGTTTGCTAAGAGAAAAAACATTGATCTTGGCTTGCCTCCATTGGTAAATAATGTTCCTCATATTGAACTACAGCCTCCCTAAACCAACAGCCACACATTTATCAGAATTGCCTACAAATATAGATACACTGAAACCAGAAACTAGCTGGTTAAAATAGATTGAAATGTGTTGGTGTTTGAATACATTTTCATATTCATTAATTAACCAACTTAAATCATAAGATAAGAGGAGACTATCCAGCTGAAATTTTTCTCTTTGGAGGATTTAGGAAATTGCTATTTCTTTGTCTTACTTTGCAAAGCAGTTCCGTGTGGGACTGTACCCCACCTATCACTTGTTTATTATTAATTTTGCTATTTGCTGAAGTTTCCTAGGTATAGTAAAAGTTGTAAAAATCTATGAAATTCCTTTGCTTATATTTATCAGAAGAATATATTTGTTGTTGTTTCCTTTAGACATGTATAAATTCAACATCCAATTTGAGCTGTCTGATCTTAAAGCAAAAAGTACCAGATATTAATGGAGGAAGGACTTAGTGCTTGGCTAACCAAAGGGGGATCCCCAGACTGGCAACATTAGTATCCCCTGGGAGCCTCTTAAAAATATAGACTCTTGGCCTCTGCTCACACTTACTAAATTAGACACAGTATCTTGACCAGCTCCCCCAAATAACACCTATATACACCCATGCATGTTGGAGAAGCACTGCTGTAGAATAGGTAGGTATGAACTTTAAGAAAAGCTGAATCTCCAAGAAAGGTCCCAAGTGGCTTAAATTCAAAATGGAGTCTGACAACCCTTTGTTGAATGAGGGTCACACACATATTTTGTGTTCCTGGAAGAACCACAAATTGACCTCTGCAACCACTGCCTGGGCATGTTCCCATTTCAACTACCAAGATAAACAGTCTCCAGAAAGTCTCATTTCACCACCCAGACTTGACCTATTAGCTGTGACCTGCAGTCAAATATCAACAAATTGGGACTGAGCACTTCCTGCTCTGCATGTTTGCATCCCTCATTTGCATAGTATATGGGAGTAAGAACTTTGGAGAGAACTTTCTCAATATAAGACAGCTCCTCTCTTCTTCCTGTGAAGCACACTTCCCTTTTGTATGAAAGGCTGCAAATCCTCAAAAATGCCTGTTGCTTTTTTGTCTTAAATCGCCTCTCTTTTTATCTTGAATTCTTTCCTAGTGAATTTTTATTGACACAGGAAACTACCTTTTCTGAGCAGCACAGAGGACTAGAGAAAGACTTTGTTCTCATTTCATCTTAAACATACCATATGTAAAACAGATACCAGTTTGGAGACTGTGGTGTAACCTTCAATCATAAAGAAGAGATGTTCCTGCACGTCACAAGTTTATGTGTAGATGCAGCCTATTAAAATTCCTTACGTGAGGGCTAGAGGTGTAGGTCAGTGGTAAAGTGCCTGAGCTCAAAGCCCAGCACCACAAATTATATATGTATGTATGTATGTATGTATGTATGCATGCATGTATGTATGTATATATATATATGTGTGTGTGTGTGTGTGTGTGTGTGTGTGTGTGTGTGTGTGTGTATTCCCTGAACAACTGGAAGGCCTATCTCTTTATTCATGTTTCTGTCAAAAGGACAAAATGAATTGCTTATGGGAAAATTAGAGTTCTGGGAATCATGGATAAGAATGGTCAGAATAGCCCATTCATAAGCTCAGGGCAGAAAATGAATAGAAGTGCACATGCAGCCAGCCAAATATCTGTCTTTGTAATACCTCTGTTTTATGGGCACAGAAACCACTGTAATACTGAAGAAAATGACACTGTTGCTATCTGTGGAAATAAATTGTTTATCTCTGCAATTACATCCTCTGGTATCTATTCTTCCCTTCTTCCTTTAATAATGTTCCACATAAGGAATTTTATCAGGGCATATAGCCGTCTAGCTAGAGAGTACATTTCCTATCATGTCTTGCAGGTAAGTGTGGCCATAATACTAAATTATCCAATAGAATGTGAGTAAGAAACTGTATACACCGTTCTCAATGAGAAATCGTTTGCCCTACTGCTTCTGTTTACCTTTCCTGAGAGAAGAATTGCAGATGTGCTAAGAAAACACCTAGGATCATCCCTATTAGGGCAGCACCTAGAGCAGAAAGCCAAAACCAAGTGCCTACAAAGACACAACAAGCTAGTTTGACATGTGTTGTTATTGTTAGGTGTTGAGTCAGGTCCAACTCATAGCAACCCTATGTACAATAGAACAAAACACTCCCCAACACTGCCATGCCAGGCACTATGTCAGTGCACCTCTGCTATTCATATGATTTTCAATGGTAGATTATTCCTGGAGTGGGCTGCCGAGTCCTTTTTCCAAGCCTACAGCACTCAGTATTCCCAGGCTAAAATCAAGATGTGAGTAGGGCTCATTCTTTCTGGAGGCTCCAGGAAAGAATCTTTTCCTTGCCTCTTCCATTTTATACAGGTTGATGTCATTTCTTTATTTGTGGCTCCTTCACTCCCATCTCTGCTTCTAACCTCCTATCTTCCTCTAATAAAGACCTTTGCAATTATACTGGATCCACACAGGTATTCTCTCTCTCTCTCTCTCTCTCTCTCTCTCTCTCTCTCTCTCTCTCTTTTGTGGTGGCTGGGAGTTGAACCCAGGGCCTCACAGATGCTAGGCAAGTGCTCTACCACTGACCTGCACCCCCAGCCCATTTTTTACTTTTTATTTTTAAACAGGGTCTCGCTAAGTTACACAGGCTGCCTCTTGGCTTCTAGAACCCTAGCAAATAGGCCTCTGGTCTTCCTGAAAAGGAGCTGGAATATCATTTTCTGAAGAAACAACCCTAAGGGAAAAGATCTATAGATTCTCATATTTATGGGTTCCCCAACAAAGTGGCTGGACCCTACTCAATTATATAGTGCTTTTACTTAGCTTTCTTATGCTTTATCCTTAAATATGAATGAACAGACTAAGATGACCAACATTCTGGATTGCCTCCAACATGATTATCAGAGTCTGAAACAAACACACCAGAAAGGAATAGAACAAATGACAGTTTTAAATAAAAGCAACAATAATTTAAAGCAAAACAAAACAAAACAACCACAAAAAACAGGAGAGGCTAAGAGAAAAGATTATATCCATGAATAAATAATGTAATGTTACAATAAAGGAATAACCAGAAAACACAAGACTTTGAGTCAAACTTATCATAATCATAACCAAAATTTTAAAAGATTCAATAAATGGGTACAAAGATAAACATGAGAAATATCTCATGAAGGAAAACAAAAAGACCTAGAAAGTAGGAGGGGGAAGATAAAGTTAGATGATTAGCTTGGGACATCTAACATCTGACTCATAAGAATTTCAAATTAAAAAATACGTAGCAAGGGAGTGAAGAAATTATAAATAGATAATAACAGAACATTTCCCCCAAATTAAGGGAGTTTCCAGAGTGCAAGAGCTCATGAAACACTAAATACGATATAGCATACCCAAGCTAAGCACCACCAAGGCATATCATTTGTAATGCTAGATCAACCAGGATAAATAGAAGAACCTCAAAAATCCCAGGAAAAAAGAATGCACACAAAAAAATCAATTTACAATCAGAATTCTCAGCAGCAATACTGGAAGCTGGATCAATGCCCACAACATTTTGAAGGAAGATTATTTCCATTCTGGAATATTAGTCCCAGCAGAACTAATATTCTGAGTAAGAGAAGAACATTTTAAGGCGTGAAAGAACTCTAAAATGTCTTTCAAGGAAGCTACTCTAGGATATGTCTCACCAACACAAGGGAATACACGTACAAAGTGGAAGACATAGGGTCCAGAAAATAGGGGATTCAACACAGAGGATAGAAGAGAGAATTCCTTTGTGAACACAGGAAATTATTGTAGGAGAATAGCTACACAGTTGTTCTATAGGACAATGTATATGGAATCAGAATAACAGGAGACTCTGGGACAGATGTCTCAGTGGAGCAGAGGAGAAATGAAACTGATAGAACACCTGATGTGTTTGACAATATTGAGAAGCATCTACAGCTTTGTGGGAGAGTATGGAAAGAATTAGCAGTTGGTTCCCAAGCAGCTAAATAAATAGAAGGAAAAGATAATTACCACCTAGAGAAAAATTACAACAAAAGAAATGGAATTATTATATACTATATACTTCAACTGTGAACAATATTACATAGTTATAATATTTAACACAAGATATTCATTTGACCAAAAAGTGGGATAAAACTATATTGGGATGGTATGAGTGTGTATGTTGTTGTTGTTAGTTGCCATCTATCTAGTATGATCTGGCACATAGTAACCCTAAGTACAGCAGAAGGAAGCACTACCCATGCACTGTGCCATGCACACAATCTTTTTATGTTTGAGCCCATTGTTGCAGTCACTATGTTTCTTCTCATTTTGAGTCATGCCACATCAGCAAAAGGAGGTCTCAGGGACTTTACTCCATTCCTGTCACTAAGGTCTACTGTAGTTTGAGGAGACAACCCTTCCCTAGTCATTTCTTGAATGGCTTTCAGCCTAGGGGCCTCATTTTCTGGCACCATATTTGACAGTGCTTCTCTGCTATTCATAGGGTTTTCAATGGTTAATTGTTCCAGGAGTGGGCTGTCCAATTCTTCTCCCTAGTCTCTCTTATTCTGGAAGTTCAGCTGAAACCTGTCTACCATGGGTGGCCCAGCCCATATCTGAAATGCAGGTGGCATAGCTTTCAGCTTCACACCAAGCCTCCACAGCATGACAAGTTGACAGAAACATGAGGGATGAGTATGGATAGGAGTACTAAATTCTGATCTTCCATTGTAAGAAGTCAATCCAAAATGTATAAAATAGATACAGAAAGTATACTAAAATTATGACTAAGTAGGTAAATATGAATATAATTATGTACATAAATAGAAGAAATAGTGAAAACAGTTGAAAATAGTTTTCTCTAAGGAATGGTCCTTGGAGGGAGGGAGAGGTGGAGTAGTAGCTATTCTTACAAGTTTTGTCAGGTGAATTAAGCATTTTAAATTAAGTTTATCTATTAATTTGGTGAAATTAAAAATAGAGCAAGAGAAAATATTGCTTCTCTCAGAACTATAGTAAAATTTGGATTTGCTCTCTCACTCCTTTTTTTTTCTTCTCTGATTGTAGTATGAAATGAATCACTTAATATTATAAAATTTGGGGCATTGGGAAGCAAGTGAGTACTATATACCTGTGGTGAGCCCATTGTCTCTGGGCTCACATCACAGCATTCTACTTGCATGAGGAGTGGCCCTAGTGGACTACTCGCATGTGCATCAGGTAATATTGCAACAGTAATTTCTAAGCAGGGTCATAATTCTTGAGCAAATAGATATGACAGCATGCTTAAATGATGAAAATCAGACCCAAGGGGATTTTAACTGAAGTCATGGTCCTCAGAGAAGAACGAGGATCAGACAGCCTGGAAAAAGGAACATCAGATATGAACTTGGGAAAGCATTCAGGAATCTTACTTTCCTAGCCAAGAATCATCATCAGTTTCATCTGACACAAGAGGCAGACTTCCTCCAGGCAGTGCCAGATAGATGAGGCGGAATGGCACAGGTCCAGAGCAGAGCCATACAGGGCCAATAGTCACTTGGGCATAAGGGAAGCCAGGCTGAAAAGAGCCCTTCAGTTTTGATTACTCATTATCCTGACTTACTGGCTCTTCTCTCGTCTTTGTGACAGCCGGGAGCAGTGACCAGTGGAGCATTCAGTCAACAAATGTTATCATCAGTGCAATAATAATCATGTTATCATTCATCATAATAGTGTTTGTTCTGAGAGAGGACTCAGAAGCCTAAGGATTTCCATTTGGGAAAAAACAAAGGGAGAAAGGAGTTATGAGCAGACCAGGTATGTCAGTTGGAGCTGGAAAAGAAGAAGGCACATGGAATTGAGAGTAAGAGAAAAGTGGCAGCAAGGAAAATGGCATAGACTGTATGAGAAGAGATAGAAATGAAGAAGCTGCTTTCACAATAGTGTTGAGAGTGGGAGATGTGTCTTTTCGCCACAGTCACATTATATCCACCCTGTAATGTGCTAATTAGTTAGACACATCATTGGGAAGATTTTCCACTAGATAACAGACACTGGCAATGCTCCTCTCCTGTCCTCTCTGATCTTACCATGTAGGTGCATACTGTCAGACTTCCAGTGGTAAGTCATACATCTTTGCCAGAGGCCCAGCCTGGGGCTACAAGAACTAGTTTTACTCCCCTACACAGCAGTGTCTGTGAACTCACTTTCCTCCCAGGGCAGTTCTAGAGCCACTGGCTGATGCATATGGAAGATACACATACCTAGATCCATGGGTGGGTTATGCAAAGATGTGTGTTTTACCTAATTTCCTAACCTACCCAATGGGAATAAATTTTAGTTGTCCAAATGGTAGATTGTTTGCTTTTGTTTGTTTTGTTTTTGGTTGACATATAATATTTGTATATAGTTAGAAGAGAGGGAGTTGAATGTAATTGGTTTTTAAAGGTACCTTTGATTGGTTGTCTTTTCTATATCACTTCTCCACTCCCAGCCACTGTTTCTATAGTTCCCTAATGTTCTATATACATTCAATTCTTGTCTAGAGGTCTTTTCCAGGGGAACTCAACTAAGAAACTGCTACTCACTTTCAGACATGGCAAGCATCAAAGGTAGATCTTTGGTGTGATGTGTTATATCTGCTAACTGCCATATGGTTAAGGAAGGCCCCGCTAGCAGGCAAAGGTTAACTAGTAACTACAGCTCCTTCTCAAGCTGTACCTTTGCTGTTAAAATAATCCTCTTTCTAATGAGGGCAATCAGCACATAGTAAACAACTGAGAACATTTAATCCAAAGAACAGGATGTCTGGACATGATGATACATCCAAGGCAGGGGCTCAGCCTGAAAGAAGTAATGAGAATTCATGTTTAATGTAAAATTATATTCCACTGACAGTTTGGAACAACATGCTACATATCACCCAAGGTATGGTATTGATTATATTGTATGTGGAAGAATCACAAGAATGGCACTGGCCCTACAATATATGGCATAAAATCACTATCATGTAGGTAGTTGTATTAATGTCTATAGTGAGTGGAGGGAGCTATCTGCAAGTCTTCTTTCCAAGCCCTAAAGACCCTCACGGTAGGAAAATGCTTGAAAGTAGAGCTTAGGGAACAGTTCCCACTCCTCTTCCAAAATACCCAAGATCTAAAACAATGCCTTAAGCCCTCAGAGTCAAGGCTTTCCAGGAGGACAATGTTATCCTGATATATAAAAAAAGTTTAGGTGTATACTGGACCCAAGAACAGTGGTTGTAACCAGAAAAAAGGAAATATTGAATGTTTCATAGCACCTTCTAGATTGGGTTCTCCATTGGGGACCAGATAAGGATCCAACAAAAAGGATAACTTTAAGAGAAAATAAGATAAGCGAGTTGATTCTTTGGTATAATTCTATAAACAAACCAGACGTATCCCAAAACATATTAAATATGATGTAGATGGGATACTGCAATGCATCCACTTAGCTCATGCTGTTGTTATTAGGTGCTGTCAAGTCAGGTCCGATTCATAGCCACCCTACATGTTGTCACTCCCCAACAGTGTGCCATGCCCAGCACTATTGTCAGTGCTTCTCTGCTATTGATAGTGTTTTCGATGAGTGATTATTTTGGGGAGTGGGCTTCTAGGTCCTTCTCCCAAGCTTACAGCACCTGGTGTTCCCTGGTGGTCTCCCATCTGAGTACTAACCAGGACCGACCCTGCTTAGCTTCCGAGATCTGACAGGATCAGATGCCAGTGTGGTATGTCTTCAGGCACTTAGCTCATAGACTGGGTAAATTCAGGAATGGCTACAGCCACACCAGACGGCAGAGGATTTAGTCACTCAAATAATTCAATAAATATGTGTTGAACATATGCATGTAATAGCACAATAGTGTGCTAAATACCAAAGACATAGTGTTCAGTAATGAAAAGAATGAACCTTCACATGGTGCTTATAATGTACCTTACTCTGCTCTACTTTATAAGATTCATGCACAGGCTTATGCAATTGGTTTCCTTGTCATTCTCCTTTTAGGCACGGAGCACAGAGGTTGACTTGCTCAAGACCACAAGACTGGTTAGTAGTAGAGCTGGAATTTGAACCTTGTGAACTGCTGCCTTATAGTCATAACCCCTATTGTGCTGTTGTCTTGGAGTTTACATTCTGGTGAGCAAAATAGACCTTACATAAGACATTAGTCATATTTGCAATCATTTAATTTCAATCTCAATCTAGACCTTGTAGGAGGTGCTATGTACAGGATGCCCTGAGCATGTTCAGCAGTTTATTCACTCCACAAGTACATATTGATTGTGTACTCTGGGGGCGATACTGGGAATTTAATGAGAGCAAAACAGATACCTTCTCTTCTGTCTTGCAGGGAGAGAGGGGTGTCAGACATTATTTGAATAATGACACACATTTACATGCGATTACAAAGGTGGTAAATGCTTTGAAGGAAAGCAGTGAGAATTATAAGAGCATATAATAGAAGGACTTGACATTTAAAATGAGATCAAATGAGATCTGAAGAATGAGTAACAGTTACCTTGGTGAAGGGAAGAGAAAAACACATTTCAGGGGGGCATGTGCCAAGGCTCTGAGGTAAGAAAAGAGACTCTAAAACACCAAGAAAAGGTTGGTAGAGGTTGAGCCCAGTGAGTGAGAAAGCCTGTAAGAAGGTAGGGGTGGTCAGCAGGGGTCACAGGAACTGTCAGCTAACCAGAACACTTTTCAAAATGAAAAGGATGCTGATAATTAAATCAGGACCAGAAACATGAACAGGTATTGAACTGACTGAACAGAGACAGATAGCATTATGATTTGATATGAAATGTCCCCCACAGGCTCATGTGTTTGAATGCTTCATCCCCAACTCATGGGGAGATATTGGAAACTTTAGGAGGTAGGGCCTAGAGGAGGAAGTAGGTCACTGTAAGGTGCACCTCTGAAAGTGATGCCTGGTCCCTAGTCCCTTCCTTGCTTTCCACTTCCTGTCTGACATAAGGTAAAGAAGCTATTTTGAGCCACACACTGCTGCCACCATCATGATGCTCTACCAAAGTGCACAGGGCCACACAACCTTGCACCAAACCCTTTAGAACCATGAGTCAAGATAAATATTTTCTCTTTAAATTGTTCTCTCAGGTATATTGGTCACAGCTACACAAAAGTAACTAATACAGATGGTAAACCTAACTTTGGCCTTGTAAAGGTTTTGTTCCCCAGCCAAACAGCCAAATAGCCCCACCCTGAAGCCACTGGATGTTTTTAAATGCCAAGAAGAGGACTATATGATGGTATCTTATTCTGATTATTTTTAATAACACTTTAGCTACTAATGTGAAGAATAGATGAGAAGGCAGCAATAACGAATGTGGGGAAACGAAGATATTGTGATGATAATCTGCATGTAAATGCATAATACCTCAGACCAGAGTGAAAGTAATAGATATGAAAAGAAGCCAAGGGAGCCTAGTGAGGATGAATACTAAATTCAACAAAATTTAGAGACTGCTTGAATTTAAGGAACAGAAGACAACACAGAAGCAACCTGGAAACTACTTAATGAGGTCAAGAGAATTGAGAAAGAAATAGCCAAGGAATGAATAGTGAAAAAATAGTTACACAAAATGACTACCATGGCCATTTGACTCCTCATCAGGAATTTGAATATATCTAAGAAACTACTATACCAGTTTTGGGGGCCACATTTTTATTTGCCACCATGGATCATGAATACAAACCAATTATTTCTATGAACCCATGTACATATTAAAGAATATAGATATATCTGTAAGATCTAGAACTAACTAAGCATCAGAAGCAGAAGCAAGGAAAGTAACATAATATGAGAGGAAATGTATCTTGAAAAAGATTTAGAAGAGATGAAAGGAAAGTGGCATGTAAAAGAAGTGCTTTTAGGTACCCTTGAGTCAAATCTGACTCATAATGACTCTAAGTACAGCAAAATGAAACACTACCCAGCACTGTGCCATGCACACAATCTTTATGTTTGAGCCCATTGTTGCAGCCACTATGCTTCTTCTCATTTTGAGTTGTGCCACATCAGCAAAAGGAGGTCCCAGGGGCTTTACTCTGTTGCCGTCATTAAGGTCAACTCTTTTTTTGAGGAGACAATTCTTCCCCAATCATCTTTTAGATGCCTTCCAGCCCATTCTATGGTACTATATTTGACAGTGCTTCTCTGCTATGATAGGGGTTTCAGTGGCTAATTGTTTTGAGAGTGGGCTGGTAGATACTTCCCCCTAGTTTTCTCCCTAGGTCTGTCTTAGTCTGGAAGCTCAACTGAAACCTATCCACGATGGGTGGCCCTGCTGGTATCTGAAATACCAGTGGCATAGCTTTCAGCATCACAGCAACATATAATCCCCACAGCATGACAAGCTCACAGACATATAGGGGGTAAAAAAAATAGGTATTCCAAATAGAAGACACGGCATAAGTGAAGAAATCCAGTTGGGTGCTTCCAAAATTGTTATCATTTAATGTCTGAGGAGGTTCCTGATCTTATTTAAATAAAAGTGGAAAATAAGAAATGACCCGAAAGTAGTTTTCCTTCGAAATTAATCTTATTCCATTTTCCAAACTACTATCAGATGTCATCTGATCCTGTCCCAACTAAAACCACATTGGAGAAAAAAGAAGTCCTTCATGGAAATTGTATGAAGTGCTTTGATTTTCCATGTGGATAAGTGAAGTCACAGTATAATGTTCTCTTAGAAAATACCCTTTTTTGTTGTTATTTTAGTTAAATCTGAGCCAAATCAATTCAGCTGCACTTGAAACAGCTCTCAGGCAGACCAAAGTTCCTATTTTATCATTGACTTTCACCAAAATGGAAGTAATATGTAGTGTGATATCTTCTCCAAAATTATAACCCTATTCTTACTTGATATGGGTATAGAGTACAAGTATAAGCAGAAGTCCTAAGTATTACTGTACTTCTATAATGTCTCTATTTTCATATTCAATTGCATTAGGTCAGGCTGATAGTTCACTCTTCCTACCAAGAGTTCCAAGAGAGATGGGCGCCATGGTGCAAGCCTATAATCCCAGTGTTTTGGGAGGCTGAGGCAGGAGGATTGTGAGTTCAAGGCCACAGTCAGTCCACCCAATTTAGATACCTTATCTCAAAATAAGAAATAAAAATGAGATGAGGGGAGAGGCTCAGAGGTAAAGCACTTGCCTTGCATGTTTGAGGCCCTAGATTTAACTCTCCAGTACTGAGGAGGAGGAGGAAGAGGAGGAAGTGGAGGAGGAGGAAGAAGAGGAGGAAGAGGAGGAAGTGGAGGAGGAGGAGGAGGAGGAGAATTCTGAGAAGGAAAGAATGGCAGTGATCATTCATAATAGTTTCCTTTTACCAAGTAACAAATGAATTATTCAAAGTTAAAGACTTTTAGTCTTGGGATGAAATCTAAAGATTAACTAGTCCTGTACCCTTATTTTGAAGACTAAAAAAGTGAAGCTCAGAAATCACTAGCCCAAAATTGCATGGCAGAGTCAGACTAACAACTCACCTTCCTGATTACAAGGCCCTGCTCTTTCCATGACATTTCGTAATCCTAAAAAGTTTGTTGGTCATCAAGTCTCATGAAGTTTCTAACACATTTCAGGGAATGAGAGAAAATGATGTTTTATTTAGTATTTTCCAGAAGGAAAGTGTTCATCTCTTTTAATGTCAGTGTTCAATTTCTTCTGACATCAATAGTCAATCAATGTTCATGGCTTTTAACACAAAGCTACCTCTAATTTCTTTTGGCAATTATGTTATACTGAGACTTTTCTGTGGTAGAATAGAGCTAATTTGATGAAAACTTTACAAATTCAATCTTAGGTTACATTTTCATTTAACCTTCACTCAGATTTAAATCAGAGGGACCAACTTTCCCTGAAGCAGTAGAAAATAATAAACAAGGTGTTTGTTATTTTTAAGTATGAATCTAACCAAGGAAATGACAAGATTCATTTGTCCTTGATTTTGTTTAAAGCTTTTAAAAAGGAATTATAGCCATCATGTGTTCAAAAACAAATTCGTGTATCACCTCAGTACTTCATTGCTGAAAAATAGACAAGAAGTTCTGTAAAGGTTAATAGATGGAAATATTTTAATCCAATACTTCTTTCATATAGGAAGTAAGCAATAACCACATATGGTTTTAAAATGTTCTGATATTTCTACTTTAACAGAAACAACACAAATTATTCATTACACAAACCACTTCATTTTGAGGCCTGTCACTCTCAATCAGCTCCCCTTATTCATTGGTTATTAAATAAATTTAAAATGTCAGTTAATAATTGGCTAACTGGCTAATATCCATGAAACATGACATCAGCCACCATTTAAAAAATATCTTCCAGCTACCTTACTATCAACTTAAACTACTATCCTGTCTCATTTCTTTTTGAACATTAATCATCTCAGAGGAGTATTCTCTCACCCTTGGCTTCTACTTTTCAGTCAATTTTAAGCCCTACCATCATTGAAACTTAAATGTCATTAATGAATGGCTGGCCTTCCCCTGCCAGTAACCAAATCTTTTGGTCTTTTTGCAATCATCATTCTTCCTGACATTTATCTGCAACTTTTAACATTGCTAAGGCTAATATCATCCCTTGTCATCTCGGACACCAAACTATCCTGGTTTCTCCATTCTATTGAGTCAACATCTGTGCTGGTCACAATAGGAAGCCATGGGGGCCTCTCATTTTGAAGAAGGGGAAAAGATCAATGTTAGTTAGAAATAAAATGAGATAATGGAGTACATTTAAGACGGGAATGTCTTTTGGTGGACGAGTCAGTGGGGACATATAAATTGAGGAAGAAAAACAGAGTTAAGGTCTCAGTGGAAACTGAAACTATGTATGTGCCAACCCAGATGCTCTATAGTCCCTCGTGTTTCAGAAATTCCATCAGGCTGATTTTTTAAAATGCAAATAACAAAATAATTAGACATGAAGCCATCAGTAGTCTGGAATGAGTTTGGGAAGGGTTTGTGACTCAAAGGATGAGCTCACAAGAGGAAGAGTCTGTTAAGTACATGAGGATCACCTTGGACCCACACACTTGCAATACCTTCTTGTAATAGCATTCATCAGACATTTCTCTGTTTGTACTGGGAAAATCAAGGTTGCTAAAGTATCATCTGGTTGCAAATTCATCTGTTCCACTCACTGAACTAGCTGCCTTTAAGGAATCGTGGTCTGGAAAAACAGAAGAGTACTCCCAGACTGGAATCACAGCAGCTTGAGGGCCTGTCCTCAGACTGCTCTCTCCCTGTACTGTAGGGAGACCAGCCACAGTGAAGACGGGGAGATAAACAGGCAGTCATCCACCTTTTTCCTGGCCCCTGCTCCTCCTTCCATCCTTCAGTAGGCACTGACTGAGACCCTAACAGATACTGACTATTCTGTTAAACAGCATGGGTATAAAAATTAATAAGACTGGTAACCAATCAAGTTCCTTATGGTATAAACGCATGCAGCAGTATCCCTGTGGTGTCCGATCCCGTCAGATCTCGGAAGCTAAGCAGGGTCAGGCCTGGTTAGTACCTGGATGGGAGACCACCTAGGAACACCAGATGCTATAGGCTTGGGAGAAGGACCTGGAAACCCCCTCTCCCAAAACATCAATCTGCCATTGAAAACCCTATGAACAGCAGAGAAGCACTGACAATAGTGTTTCCCTTGTTGCACAGAGGGTCACTATGAGTCGGATACTGACTTGACAGCACCTAACAACAACAACAATGGTATAAATGGAGACTGTATATCCTACAAGCACCTTAAACTCAGTAATATTTAAAAACCCAAATTCTTATATTCTAATCCTCATATCACCCCAACACCAACTCATCCTAATTTCATTTCATTTATAGTCAACCAACATTCATTTCAGCTTGAAATTCTAAATTTATTACTCAGTTTCGAAAATAATCATCCCTGTCTTCCTTTTCCACGGCCATACCCTTAGTTCAGATCCTCATTAATTTTCTACTAGCTGCCATGCTTCTAGTTTCTCCTCAATTCAACTCATCCTGCCCAAAGCCACCAAATTAATTTTCCTCAAACAAATATATCAATTGCCTATTCAAAACCATCATGGATTCCACAAAGTGGATAATCAAAGCTCACATCACATCTGCTGATATCCCACTTGTCAAAGAATCTTAACTGGCCAAACCCTAGGTCAATGGAGCAGTGAAATCTCCTGCCTCCAGTAGGAAGAACTTCAAAGTCTCAGAGGCAAGTGTGTAGATTCAGGGAGGTTTGAAGAAATAGGAGTAACAATGCAATATATCCAGTGACGTGCTGTTAAGCCAGCTTTCAATAAGCAAACAAACAGGAGCAAAACCAAGAGAACCCGGATTTGTAATGCTTGCTGATTTCCACCATGGGTGGAACACAAAGTGAACAGTGAACATGAAGTTGAGAAGAGATGCACACACTAGGCTCTGGTGGCCAGTACCATCTAGTTCTACCACAGCATTGAATCTATTCATCAATCAAACAAGTATTACATACTCATTCCTAAACAGTCCTGCAGTATCACCTCTCATGCTATTCTATCCAATCAAAATGTCTTCCTCTTTCCAATGCTAGGTTTTACACAAAGTTTCCTTGCTTTCCTAACTAGAAGCAATTTCTCCCCCTTAGCATTTTCATAGCACTTCCTAGTGTGTAGTTTTAAATTCATTTTTTGGTAATATTTATTGTGCATGTGTCTTTCTTGCCCGTAGGACTTCAAGTTACTAGGATGTAAGGACTATATACAATACATCCTGAGATCCTGTAGTATTTTGCACAGAGTAGCTATTACCACAATAACTACTCAGTAGATGAATAAATGGGGCTGGAATTTAGCTCAGTTGGTAGAGCACTGGGCTGTAGTCTCTGAGGTCCTGAGTTCAATTCCCAGCACCACAAAAATGGGAGAAGGACCTGGTAATCCTGAAACAGCCATTGAAAACCCTGTGAGGGTCACTATGAGTCAAATACCGACTCGCCAGCACCTAACAACAACAACAACAGATGAATAAATGAATCCAACACATAAAAGATAAAAAATGTTAACTGGACTTAGACAGGTGATATTCTAGCTAAAGAAAGTCATCCAAAAGAAATAGGCCAACTAGGAATTACCAAAACCATGAACTCAATTCCAGAGAAATGCAAGAGTTCTTGAGCATGTGTAGTGAGTGAGAAGTTTCCTCTTGCTAACCTATTCAGAACTGAGTATTTGAAAGCCCCCACAAAAGCTAATTCTGAAAAAACAAAACATCCCCTTCTCCACCATTAGAAAACAGAAGCTCGAACACCCACAGAAAATTTGTAAGCCCTCAATGACTACAGCAGTGGAAAATGAGACTACCTCATAAGCCACAGGAGTTTTGCAAAACTCCTCCATTTCTATTGTCAAGAAGAAGAAACAAGAAACCACAGCTGTTACTACTTGGCAGTTGTCAAGATCTGGAAATCCAATTGGTAGAAACCAAGCTGGTTTCCTGTGGAAAATACCTTTTTCAATCCTATTGTCAAATTCATCCCTGTGAATGAGGCTCTCTTCCAACCTCAGTGCAAAGCACAGAGAAAGAATCTGTTTGGAATTGAGATCATCGCTGAGGCAATTTTTAGAGTTTGTGATTCAAGCATATTCATGGATAAGGTAAGAAAGTACGCTGGCATTGTGGCTATCCCCTATTGTGATGTTTATGAAATGAAAAATAAGATTTTCATCTCTATTGCTTTTGATCTTTTTTTTTTTTACAGCCCTGTACACTAGCAGAAAGGGGTTTTACAGAAACAAAAATACAGAGTACTTTTTCTCTGAGACAAAGTATCTTTGGGACAGATAGCAAAGTTTTGGTCATAAATATACACAAATTCCATCTTCCTCATCATTAAAAGTGAGGGATGGCTATAAATATGCAGGTAGAAAGCTTATGGCTCTGGACATTCTTTCTGGAGTGAAGCAAATCAATCTTGTAGAAAACATCTCTCTATATATGTCACATCAATGATCTCCTATCTTGGGAAGTTTTATACACTGTTAGGGGTAGACAGAATATAAACTAATACAGTCACTATGGAAAACTGTATGGAGGTTTTTCAAGAAACTAAAAATAGAACCACTATATGATCCAGTAATTCTATTCCAGAGTATATGTCCAAAGGAAATGAAGCTAGCATATCAAAGAGGTATCTTCACTCTTATGGTTATTACAGCGGGACTGGGATTTAGCTCAGTTGGTAGAGTGCTGTGCTGCAGTCTCTGAGGCCCTGAGTTCAATTCCCAGCACCGCAAAAATGGGAGAGGGATCTGGTAATCCACTCCTAAGGCAATCCTGAAACAGCCATTGAAAAACCTATGAGGGTCGCTATGAGTCGGATACTGATTTGACGGCACCTAACAACAACATGGTTATTGCAACACTCTGCACAACATCCAATATGTGAAATCGATCAAAGTATCCATCAGCAGATGAATGCATAAAGAAAATTTACTATGTAGACACAGTGGAATATTATTCAGTCATAAGAAGGATAAAATCCTGTCATTTATAACAAGATAGATAGAACTGGAGGATATTATGTTAAGTAACCCAAATATAAAAACACAAATACTAATATTCTAGTGCACATGTGGAAGCTAAAAATTTGATCTTATGGAGTAAAACAGGGAGCGCAATGGGGAGGGCAGCAGAGAGATTGGGTAACAGGTACCAAAATACAGTGAGATAGGAGAAATAAGTCCCAGTGTTCCATAGCACAGTAAGTAGAGTGACTGAAGTTTACAACAACTTGTATATTTTATAAGTGCTTAGAAGAGAAGATTTCACAGGCTCTAAACATAAAGAAATGATAAATGTTTAAAGAGATGGAAATGCCAATTACTCTGATCTGATCATCACACATTACATACATGTATCAAATTATCATATGGTATCCCATCAATATATACACTTACGAGTCAATTTTTAAAAATTTAAAAATACTAGTCTCCCTGCGTAGGGTGGAATGTCTATGATTATAATGGTTCTTCTAGATTAAACAATAAGACTGGATATTGTTTCAAATGGCTCCAATTAAAACTTGTGCTCATTCATTCACTCAATTAGGAACCATTTACTGTACATTTGTGTTCTTGACACAGTGTTTGGCACTAAATACACCAAGATTAATTTTTTAAAATTCCTATTGTTAAGGAGCCAAGAGGTAAAAAGGGGAAATAGACATAAATGGTTGAAACTTAGAGTCCCTACACCCCATCAAACACATATTGAAAATCTGTTATAAAGAGTAAAGCAACAGTTCAAAGGGAGCCAAATTAACAGTAGTATAGATCCCACTGGATCTTACTCCCATATACGCCTTTAAAGTATGCCTTGAGGATCTCTGAGATTCCCCATGAGGTATCTCACATGTACTCAGGAAGATATGCACTCTGGCCAAGAATCATCATATCCTGCCCCAAAGAGCTAGAATACTCATGAAAGCTGTGCAGTAGTAATCCCATTCCTATTGAGTGGGATCCTAAGTCCTTCAATATCTTACAGATAATTTGACATTCCATTTTTAGTTGCATACAAACCTTCTGCTCCCTATGGAGCTCCCTATGCCTTATACTAGGGCAAGGGACAAATCTGAATGACAAACACCATTCTATTCTCAAAATCTTCATGTCCTTGTGTCACAGTTTGAGTATTAATTGTCCCCCACAGCTCATGTGTTGAATACCTTGTGGTTTTATTTTGGAAGGTTCTAGAAACTTTAGATGGAGGAAGTAGACCACTGGGTAGCATGGCTCTGAGGACTATATTTTGTCTTGATCGCTCTCTCCCTCTCTCTCTCCTCTCCCTCTCCCTCCCTCCCTCTCCCCTCTTTTTCATCTCTATTTCTTGTCCACCATGAGGTGAACAGCCTCTTCCTCTACATGCTCCCTCTGTTAAAATATTCTGTCCAATCACATGAGGGCCATGAACTCTCTGAAACCATATGCCAAAATAAATTTTTCTGTCAGGTAATTAGTCACAGTGATGAAAAAGTAACTAATGTACCTTGTAATACCTAAATTATTACCTACTGATCCACCCTTATTTGATCTATGTCCTTCTCCTTTCAAGGTTATCTGTATTACAAGAGCTCACCAGCTGAGAAGTCAAGATCAGGCAATCCACAAAGGTCTGAGACTCAAACTGGTACCCTTACTACTCTCGTAATATTTAAGCAGTGTGACTGGTACAGCCTAGTGAAAGAAGAAGAGAAAGCTTCCCATAGGAACTCACACCCAAGATGAAGGCTAAAGGATGAATCACGAAGTTTCTGAGTAATGATGAGAAATGATAATGCCAGCAATGAGGCAAAGTACTACATTTCACTTGAACCATTGCATCATACTAACCATTATCATCTTATAGTACACATTGACATATTACAAACCTAATTAGCACCAATGGGTTGATTCAGTCTAAATGTACCAGTTGTGGTGCTTATTTGAATGTTTTATGCAGACAGTATGAGTTATAGTGATATCTATATAAATAACTGCCAATTAAATTGAACACTTTTTAAATTATAAATTATTTTCTACTTTCAGAAAAAAGTATGGATTAAGTTTTAAGTTTAAAGTGAAGGCATACAACTGATACCAAGTTGAAAGGAGATGGAGAAACCAATACTACAACCAGAACAGGAAAGAAACATATTGGAGGTAGATATGTCACAAATTTCACAATGAATGGCAATTGCAATTTGCTACAGGAGAGTAAAATAAAAAGCTATTTGTGATTTTAAATTTAGAAGATAATAAAGTGGACAATGTTAAGAGACATTTTCAATCTGAGCATAGTGGAGCATACCTATAATCCCAGTACTCAAGGAGGCTGAGGCCGGAGGAGTAAGAATTCAAGGACAGCTTGGGCTACATAGAAAGATCCTGGAGAGGGGGAGAGAAAAAGAGAGACAGAGAGAGGGAGGGAGGGTAGGAGGGAGGAACAGAGAGAGAGGAAGGGAAGAGAGAGAGAGAGGGAAGGAGAGAGGGAGGGAGGGAGGGAGAGGGAAGGAGAGAGAGAAAGGGAGATTTTCAGCAAATACATAGTAAATTTGGTTTTAGAAAAGATTTGTTACCAATAGTCAAAAAAGAATCAATGAAATTCACCACGTGAAGTAAGAAAGAAATGTCCAACAAAAATTTTTAGCTGACTTATACCTTTGGCCAGCTTGGGTTCTTGCATAAAAAAACCATTTTAGATGGAGAAATAGTAAAATATTATTTCATTTGTGAAAATTATGTTAGAAAATTAGGAGGAAATTAAAATGATATTTTGCAAAAGGATTGTCAGTTATATCAGCAAACAATTACCCTGGAATACCAAGACCTTTCTAACAGTTTCAAAGATCAGTTGATTCAAAATTTGAAAAACTGCATGTACTTTCCTGTAGCTTTAGATGAGTCATGTAATATAAGTGATACTGCCCAATTAATACTTTGGTACATTTTGTCTCAAATGACTTATAAATTTAAAAGGAACTGATGTCAATTGGTAGCTTAAAATCAAAGTTATGGCACAGATATTTTAAAATATTTTACATCTGTCAAAGAAGAATTTCAGCTAGATGTGAACAAAACTAGTTTCTTTCATAACAGATGATGCTCCAACTATGTCAGTTTCAAAATATGGATTTATTGACTTTTTTAAACAAAAGGCTGGTGTTTCCTTTATTGCTTTGTTCTGCTGTATAATACATATTGAAAATATTTGTGCTCAGTTTTCTGAAGCAAACCTAGGAAAAGTGTCATGGATACAGTTATTAAAACTGTTCTGTACACATGCAAATGCTATGAATCATCACCAGTTTATGGAACTGTTGACAGAAATAGAAGACAATGATCTTCTGTTCTTTGCCAATGCTTATTGGCTGAGCTGTGGAGGAGCTTTGCAAAGATTTATTGTACAGTACTTTTAAATCAAATTTGAGATAATCTTAAAGCAAAAAGAATACTCACCAAATAATAATCAAAGACAAAAATGGCAGAGGAATTTACATTTTTTCACTAATGTAACACTGCAAATGAATAAACTAAACTTTTCACACCAGCTTCATAACGATGTAATTCACATAACATACAAGTCACCTATTTAAAGGGTAAAATTGTGGCTTTGATACATGTGCAGAACTGAGTAGTGATCCCCACAATCTAATTTTAGAGCACCATCATCTACTCAAAAGAAAACCTAAACCCACTGGTAGTCATTCCCCATTTCCCCATATTACCCTTCCCCCAGCTTCTGGAAGCCAAAAAGCTAGTGTTTGTCCTTATGGACTTTCCCATTGTGGCCATTTCATGTAAATGAGATCATACAATATGTGGTCCTTTGTTGTAGACTTATTTCAATTATCTTACTATTCTCAAAGTTCATCCATGTTGTGGCATCTATCAGTACTTCATCCTTTTTTATTGTGGAATGATATTCTATCATATAGATAGACTAACATTTCTTTTTCTATTCACCAGTTGGTATTTGTGTTGTTTCTACTTGGAGGCTATTATAAATAACATAGCTATGAACATTCATATACAAGTTTGTGTAGACATATTTTTCCATTTCTTGTGTGTATCCCAGGAGTAGAATTGTTGGGTTATACGGTAACTCCATGTTTAATTTTGTGATGGACTTTAAAACTTCACTGAAGTGGCTGCCCCATTTTATATTCTTACAGCAGTGTATGAGGGCACTAATCTATCCATATCCTTGCCCAAACTGTTGTTATCCATCTTTTTAAATATAGGTATCCTAGTGGGTGTGAAGCGGTATCCAATTGTAACTTTGATTTGT
>VMDO01016618.1:0-47320 GCA_007922755.1 Pedetes capensis
CCATAGTTTTTTATCCATTCTTCTGTTGAAGGGCACTTTGGTTGATTCCATATCTTTGCTATTGTGAAAAGCACTGCATTGAACATGGAGATGCAGGTGTCTCTGTGGTATGATGACCCATCTCCCTTTGGGTAAATTCCCAATAGTGTTATAGCTGGGTCATATGGTAGATCTATTTTTAGTTTTTTGAGGTACCTCCGTATTGATTTCCATAGTGGTTGCACCAATTTACAGTTCCACCAACAATGTAAAAGTGTTCCCTTTTCCCCGCAACCTCGCCAGCATTTGTTGTTGTTTGTTTTATTGATTTTGGCCATTCTTACTGGTGTAAGCTGAAATCTCAGCATTATTTTGATTTGCATTTCCCTAATGGCTAGGGATATTGAGCACTTTTTCATGTGTTTCATGGCTTTATGGACCTTTTCATTTGAGAACTGTCTACTCAGTTCCTTTGCCCATTTGTGTATTGGGTTGTTTGGTTTTTGGGTTTTTTTTTCTTGAGTTCCTTATAAATTCTAGTAATTAGACCTTTGTCAGATGTATAAAATGCGAAGATTTTTTCCCATTCCGTGGAGGTTTCCTTGACTCTGTTAATTGTTTCTTTTGTGGCATCCACTTTTAATCCCAGTGACTCAGGAGGCAGAGGCAGGAGGATGACAAGTTGAAAGCCAGTGGCAGCCTGCATAACTTAATGAGACCATGTCTCAAAATAAAAAGTAAAAAATGTGCTGGAGATGTGACTTAGTGGTAGAGCACTTGCAAAAAGATGTGTGAGGCCCTGGGTTCAACACAGTAGTACTGGAGAAAAAAAAAAAAAAAAGGACAGCTATGGAGTTTGTAACAGAAAGAGATAGGCTGCATTTAAACAGACTCAATTTCCTTAGGTGGAATGGTCTATATAAGCTTATCAGACATACTTATGCATAGGGAAGATTTTTGCAGATTTTGTAGAGGAATAGGAAGATGTTGATTTCCCTCATGCCTAGAGGCCTGGCAAAAGGGGTTCATAACAGCCCACACTGGACCACTGTCTCTGCTGTGACATTTGGTAAGCCCTTTTTCTTTGAAGAAATGCAGAATACATAAGGAAGCTGTGGTGGGGAATGGGCGCAGTGCTGCTGGGCAGCATGTCCCTGTGGGGCTTTCTTAGGGATGCTGACCCTTCAATCATAGAGTTTTGAAATAAACACCCTCAAATTGAGTTTTTTTTCAGTATCTGGAAGTGCCAAAGTGTGAAATCATTAAGAGATGAAGATACCTGGATATGCTTGAAACCTCTTTGTGTTTCCAAAGACTTTAGAGTTGGTTTCACTTAATTTAGCCATAGGGAGATGGCTGGCATAGATCTGTTGGCCTGTTTTGATGAAATGCTGAACAGAGCAAGGCATTTAACTACAACCTGGACGTGAATGAGTGCAAATTTCAGCAACTCTGCCACATTCCTCAGTGAAACTCTGATCTAGAAGAATTACACAAAGCCGTGCTTTCTCTCTAATCATAAGGGATTTTCTGTGGAAAAAGACGAGCTTACAAAGTGCAGGTTTGTTTTATAAAGGCTGTTTTTCTACCTGTTTTAGTACATGCTTTGAAAACACAGGGGTATTCAAAAAGAGGAGAATGTAAGAGCCAAGCTATGTACCGAAAAATCTTGGGGTATGGCTTGTAAAGCATAATGGGATGTAAGATACCAAGAGAGTGAATCGGCTAAGAGAGTCCTGATTAGGAGCTCAGATCTAATGACCTGGACACCTGACATGGCTGGATAAAAATAGAACCCTCAGAAGAATCTTTGAAAAACAAAATGGGACAGAAGCCCAGAGGCATAGCCACAAAATGTTAAAGGTACCAGGTAAAGAAAGGTCACAAAGAAAAAAGAACATGGAATAGACAAAAGGCGGGGGGGGGGGGGACTCCAAGGGGTGTCTCATTAAAATAAGATGTGAAAAACTATACTGTTGCTGCTTATTGTTCCTTATCCAAAGGGAATAATCCTATGCACAGGCCAAAATGTATGTTCTAAGATGTTCATCCCCATGTTATTTATCATAACTCTGAATGGGAAATAATCTTAAAGGTCAACAAAAGAACATGATTAAACAAAGTACAGTATGCCTATATAATAGATATAGATATATCATCCAGCCATAAAAATGGTGCTGCTCAGAAGTTTTTACTACAGTGAGAAAATATTTGTGAGATTTGTATAGCTCAATCTCATCCATGTAAACAAAACACCTTTTGCTGTAGGTTGATTCATTGAAACAGTAACTGCTGTTTTTCTCCCTATATTTTTTCCTTCTCTCCATTTTTAATAAGAAGGAAGGCTGTGTAATTCTTGGCTTCAGAGATATGAGCAGCAAGCAGAAGCAGAATGAAGTCAGTTACCTATCACAATATTACTTTTATAATCAGAAAATGACATAAATGTTATTTTAAAATACTATTAAAATTCTCACTTTAAACATCATGGGAAAAATTATGCAATCCCATTTGGCAAAATAGTGCTATCTCTCTCCCACCCTGGACAGCAGCCTATGCCATTGGTGCTGAATGTTCTGCAGCCTATCTTTCTGCTGCTGTTGCTACTATTGCTTGAGACGGGAAAGCTGAGTAAAATTTCTGAACACTGTGGGGAGAATAGGAGCCCTCCAAGTCCTTTCAGATCTATAACTAAGGGCACTTTGATTTTTATTAAGAGCAACTTGGAGGATTTATTTTGTGTTCATATAATATATCAGGAGAGGCAAGAATGGTTAATGCTGTTATCATGTACCTACTACCAGAGCGTTTTATTGACCACTACTTCCATGGTTAGACCTTGTGGTACTTTCAGAATCATCCAGATTGGCTCAGTAGAGGTCGAAGGAGTAATATATTTTGTTGTAATTCTATTCTTTGAACATTGTAATTCATGTAGGTTCTGAATTGTAGCTTATTAGCTTGAACAGTGGTTTTCAAATTTTTGCATTTAAGTAGAAGAACAACCCATTCTTCAAATTGAAGTTTACGTGAAGTTTGAGAGATTAAGGAAATGAAAGTAGAAGGCCATGGCAAAGTGGTGATGGAGAGCTCCCTGCTTCCTCCCTCCATCTATGATGGTCCTAGGAAACTCCAGGGCTCTGTGAGCACAATTAGGAAACCACAGAACCTAAACATTTCTATGAAAACGAGCTCTGTTCTAACCAAATACAGGAAACAGAGATTCTACAACTTATAGATGGTCTAAGTTTCCTACACATTACATATTGCTGTGGTTTGTGGGGAGAGAGGGAAGAAGGAAAGAAAAAGGGGTCTTCCTTAGCTGAGAAAGATCTGGAAGTCTCCAGGCCATTTCCTACTCCTAAACAACTTCATCATTTATACTTTTCTTTGGTCTATGAAATATGAGAGTGAGGTAACACTACCTTATGGAATGCAATATAAAATTGAGTTAAGACTCAAATTTTAATATATTCCAGGGTAAACCATACATTTGAGATATTGGAAAGAAAAGTGCTCTAACCATGCCACCTCAGAAGGCTTTTCAGTTTTGAGATGCATTTTGACATGACAAATTTCTCCATCTTTTCTCTTTTTTCCCAGTTAAAGTCAGATTTCTCAATGTTTCTCCAGATTCATTCACCGATGATGTGACTTCAGTGTTCTGGTTGGATAGAGCCAAGTCTGAATCCTGCCCTTGAATCAAGTTACTATGTGTCACCTCAGTTTCTCTCTGTAGGGTGGTGTTGTTAGGTGCCTTCCAGTGGGTCTGATTCATATAGACTGTATGTACAACAGAAGGAAATACTACTTGATACTATTGCTGGTGCTTCTCTGCTATTCAGAAGGTTTTCAATGGTTGATTGTTTTGGGATTGCTTTGGGAGTGGGCTGCCACATCCTTCTCCCATTTTTGCAGTTCTGGGGATCGAACTCAGGGTCTCAGAGGGGGCAGAACAGCATTCTACCAACTGAATTAAACTCCAGCCCTTCTCTCTGCAAAGAGGTTAGTAAACACTTATATCAGATGGGAGTTGTGAGGAATAAATGAATTGATGCATTTAAATACCTATAATAAAGCTTGCCTGCAGCCATACCACTGTGGCATTCCATCCTATCAGATCTCAGAAGCTAAGCAGGGTCGGACCTGGTTAGTACTTGGGAGACCGCCCAGAAACACCAGGTCCTGTAGGCTTGGGAGAAGGACTTGTCAATCCACTCTCTTCCTCCAAAAAAACTCCCAATCAGCCACAGAAAACCCTATGAATAATGGAAAAGTACTGACAATAGTGTTTCATCTCTTGTACATAGGGTTGTTATGAGTTGGATACTGACTCAATGGGACCTACCAACAGCAACAACAATAAAACTTGGTACATTATAAATGCTCAATAAATATTTATGATTGTGATTTTAGATTGAGCATCTCCAACACAACAATTTGAAAAAGAATATGGCTGCCAGTTAGAATCATCAGAAGTGTTTTTAAAATTACGAATTCAATTGCCCACACCAGTTGAATGAAAGCTTATGGGCTGGGACCTTCCTTCTTTCCTTCCTTCCTTCTTTTCTTTCTCTCTGGAAGTACTGAACGGTTGAACCCAAGGCTTTGTGCATACTAGGCAAGTATTCTATCACTGGTTGCACTCCCAACCACGTAAAAAAAAAACAAACAACAACAAAAAAAAAACCTGCCTTTTCTTTTGAGGTAGGGTCTCATTAAGTTGTGCTGGCTGCCTCTGGCTTTGAACTTGTGATGCGCCTGCATTGTTGTTGTTGTTGCTGTTAGGTGCCGTCGAGTCGAGTCCGACTCATAGCGACCCTCATAGGGTTTTCAATGGCTGACTGTTCCGGGATTGCCTTGGGAGTGGATTGCCAGGTGCTTCTCCCATTTTTGTGGTGCTGGGAATTGAACTCGGGACCTCAGAGACTGCAGCGCAGCACTCTACCAACTGAGTGAAATCCCAGCCCTGCGCCTGCATTTAGCCTCCGAAATTGCTGGGATTACAGGCATGTGCCATGGCACAGGGCCCCTTACTGGCTTAATTAGTGAGGGGCAGTTCTAGGGAACCTCCTGATTTAGAATGCAAAGGCCCGGGAATGTCTTTTTGCCTCTCCCAAAAATGATGTGAATATAAGAGAGGAGGGCTTGAGGGGAAATAAATGTGATAATATCCTCTCCAAAATCCAGTAGCCAGGCTTGCTCTCAGAGTTTGAAGTGCAATGGAGCTGACACTTCAGGAGGAATTTAGTTTTGAACTTGATGTCAAAGGCAAACCTCAGTGTTGCTTTACTGCTCAGGCTCTCGGAAGTCAAATAAAGCTTGTTAATGGAAGACAAATGTGTTACTTGATGGATTTCAAGTGACTTGTGTTGTATTCCAGGAGACGCTGACCTGAGAATACATGATGTTCTCAATGTCCCATGAAACTTCTTAGAAGAACCTGTTCCAAAGTAAAGTATGCTCTGGATAACAATAAAATACACACATATGCGCCCACTTGGCTCTCTCTAGACAATAACCCCAATTGGAATCAGCTCTTCTGTATTAGTCCATGTTGAGGGGCCACTCTAGCACTTTTCAGTTTGTCCAGCATGAATTATGAAGTTTCACTGCCCTTTGGGATCTGTTGCAACCTTAAATATTGTAAGCAGATGAAGGGTTTACAGGAATTGCCTAACCAGGCTTTGCATCTTGATTTGTGGTTTCACAATTGGTTACGGAGTTGATCTGGATTCAAAGAAGAAAATGACCACAGCTTCAGGATGTGGGCTGGCCTTAGAAGCCAGGGCAGACACTCATTCAGATGCAGCCTTCTGGGAATGAGCTTGTTTTGTACCATGAAAAAGACCATCAAGGTATTTTGCTTTGTTTATGTATTTTTAAAAAATGGGCTTGATTTATTAATTTATTCTGAGAGTTCAAACTACATGCAAAAATCCCCCAGAACTTGAAGTTGTAAAGGGCAAACCATTTCAAATTATGTTTCATTCATGGCTGAGAGAAATAGTGTCCAGAAAATCTCTGTGTTCCATCAGTAGGAAGTTATCCAGGAGGATCTCAGAAACATAAAGAAATGTCAGTGTCTTGGTTTGCTCTCTCCAACTCTGATCAAAGTGACTATCATCCAGTTGTAGTGAACTGTCATGGAAAAAGATTAGCCCAGCAAGATAAACTGAGAAGAGAGGAGACTACGGGATGGTCAGTTTCCCTGCCTTCTGCTCCTCAGATGAGCTTTGTTCCTTCCTGCCACAGGGTCTTTGGTGGGTCCTTCCCTCTGTTCCACCTATCTTTTCCTGGATAGCTTTTAAATAATCTGAATTGCATTTAATTGTGTCCCCTAAAAAGGCATGTTGAAGTGCTGACCTCCAGGACTTCAGAATGTGACCTTGTTTAGAAAACAAGTCATTGTGGATGTACTTAGCTGAGAGGAGAGCATGCTGGAATATGGTGTGTTGTTGATCTGGTATGACCAGTGTCCCTCTGGGAAGGTCATGAGAGACACAAGGTGAACACTATGTGAATCAGGGGCAGAGCCTGGAGGGATGCAGCTACCAGCCAAGAATGGAAAGCTCCACCAGAGCAGGAAGAGGCAAGGAACTTTCCACCCAGAGTCTCAGAGAGAACATGGACCTGCTAATACCTTAATTTTGGTCTTCCAACCTTCAAAACTGTGAAAGAATGAGTATCTATTCTTTTGAGCCACCCAATTTGTGGCAATTTGGTATGGTGGCACTTGGAAAGTAATACACCATCCTTTGCCCTGAGCTCAAATGTCATCTTTTGGAGAAGACTTCTAGATCCTCCCACAACCTAGAGGACATCCTTCTATAATGGAATCTCCTACCACCTCCATTGCATCTGAGGATATCTGATGAGACTGTAAACTAAAGGCAGAGAGAATGTTTTTAGGACCCATCATTATATTCCCAGCAACCAGGCTGTACTTGTAACCAGCATCCACTCCCTAAATATTTGTTGAGTGAGTCGGTGAATAGTGATTAAATTATAATTTAAAAACTTATTTCTAGCCTTTCAAAATTATGTGGAGGCAAACATTTTATGAACAGAAATTTTCTCATTAAAACTCATTTTATTTGAGAGAAGGGATTGCTTTCTTGGAAGATTGAAATCCAGCCTTTCCATACTTAGTCATAATATTTTTCTTCAAAGTGCTGAGAAAATATTTAGGGTTCCTTTCACATAAATAGTTCTCAAGTTTGAAATTGGGATTCAAAAAAACCCTTGCTTAAATTGTTTGAAGTCTCCCTCTCTTCCTGCCTCTATAAAATGCAGTTTCAAACAAGTTTTGAATATCCTTTTCTGGATGGATTAACCATTTAAGGGACACGCAGGAGCAATTATTGAATATAAAATCAGTCAAGTTGATTGAAAGTATTTTCCTTGATTTTTGCTCAGAGCCTTTTACCTTTCTTCTAGGCTGCTGGTACAGATTGTAAAGTATCTTTCCAAAGCTTCATAGTTCCTTTTGGCCAGGCATAGTACTTAGAGGGAACACTTAGAAAATATGAGGCCTGATTATAATGTAATACATTGAAATAACTGTTCTTCTTCTCCTTCTGTACCTAATCTGAAGTCGTTAGAAACATTGTTCTAACTCTTATTTTGGAAGAGTTCCTAAAACTTACAAGGAAATCAGTCATTATGTTAGGTTTTTGAGAACAAAATAGATATCCTTTTTATGTACCCATGTGATCATGATATAATTTTTTTTTTTTCAATATTGGGAGGTTGAACCCAGGGCTTCACACATGCTGCACAAGTGCTTTACCACTGAGCTTAGCCTTCTTTATTTTTTGTGTTTTGAGATAGAGTCTTGCTAAGTTGTGTAGGCCGTCTCTGGCCTTAGACTCATGATCTTCTTGCCTCAGCTTCCAGGTCTCTGGGATCATAGGTGTGCACTGTGCCACATGGTAATTTTGGACCCTTTCAATAGATGAAAATTTCCCATGATGGGGATATTTGAAAGACTGGGAAGAGCTTCTCCATATCAGGTGTGGTGAGAAGGGATGCTGGGTATGCTGGGTCAGCATGGGTGAATTTCAGCCTGCAAAGGGGATGTGGAGCACATAACAGTCACTGGTTCATGTTGTTGTTGTTGTTAGGTGCCTTTGAGTTGGTATCTGATTCATAGCTACCCTATGTACAACAGGTGAAATAGTATTGTTACCAAGTCTCAGTTCCTTCACTTGTAAATGAAAATACTACTTCATAGTGTTGCTAAGAGGATGACTTTTGACAATATGTGTGAAGCTCCTTGACCACACATCTATTCTGTGGCTATGAATCAAATATGAAGTTAATGAGATATAATTATATTGCACACTTTTGTAACATATTACCATGTACCAAATACTTTGTATATATTCAACTATTTGAGATTTAAAATAATGAACTAAGCCATTGGGCTAGGAAATAAGCTGTACAGATGAACAAGATATAGCTTCTGGTACGAAGACACTTACAACCTAGAAGGGGAGAAGGGCACATGAATATAAAATTTTCATGGTAAGTTCAGTGACAAAGGGATGGTTGAGAAGTAATCACAACAGATAGACACTTCACAATTATTTGCTATGTGTCATGTGTGTTTTATACTGTTATCTCATTAATTCCTTAAGACAACCTTGGAGGGAATAATAATTATCAGGGTGATGTGCCCGAAGTGACACAGTCAGTGACAGTGAAACTCACACTGGAACCTGGGCCTGTCTCCAGAATCTGAGGCTTAATCGCTGCCTTTGGCAGTCATTTCATTGGTGTTGAGTTTTTTGTTAACAAACCACATCAAACTCATCGACTTAAAACAATAACCGTCTTGTTAGACTTATGGATTTTGGTGGATCATGAATTTGGTAATGGCTTATCTCTGTGCCAGGATGATGGTCTCAGCAGGGCACACTGAAGGGTGGGGTGACTCAACAGATGAACTTGGAAGGCTACTTGCTCCTTATCTAGTGGCTGGCATGGCTGTCAGCTGGGATCTCAGCTGAGTCCATTAGCCAAAACACCCATGTGTGGACTCTGCATGTGGCTGATTGAATTTCCTCACAGCATGGTGTCTGAGTTTCAAGAGCCAGAATCCCAAAGAGAACCAGGTGGAAGTTGCATAGCATTTTACAGCCTAGTCACCCAGGCTGGAAGTCACACAGTGCTATTACTTCCAGAGTTAGGCAATCCCCACTTCCACTCTAGCTTTAAGGGGATGGGACACAAACCTCACTTCTCAATGGGTGGAGTGTCAACTCAAGAAAATGTGAGATTGAATAAAAACAGAATCTATGAAAGTCCAGCCTCTGGCCATAATAACTCACATTCCTATGACAAGTAAAACGTATTCATCCCTCTTCTCCAAGACCCTGAAGTCTCAACCCCGTAAGGCATCAGTCAGAAGTCCAGGATCTCACCACTTAGATCAGGTTGAGTGTGGATGAAGCTCTTTTCATGTAGCTCCTTAGGTGCACTTCCTCTGAAGTGCAGTGATCTAAAGACACAAGTTATCTGTTTCTCTCCTTCCCCATCCAGCGGACAACTGTAGGACAGGCATTGGGTAATGGCAATAGCACTCCTATATACAAAAGGGAACAAAAAAGTAAGCACATAATAGTCACTGGTTCATGTTGTTATTGTTGTTAGGTGCCATCGAGTTGGTATTTGACTCATAGTGACCTTACATACAACAGATGAAATAGTATTGTTACTACTTCTCTGCTATTCATAGGTTTTTCCATGGCAGATTGTTTTTTGGGAGTGGGTTGCGGGGTCCTTCTCCCAAGCCTACAACACCTGATGTTCCCAGGTGGTTTCCCATCCAAGTACTAACCAGGCCTGACCCTGCTTAGCTTCTGAGATCTGACGGGGATGGGGGGGCACCACAGTGGTATGGCTGCAAGCCACTGGTTCATAGAAGTTTTGAAATTGAGTTGGACACTCATTGTTGGTTCTTTGATTAGGTTCAGTCCTACTGTCTGAGAATTTTATCTTGGCTTTTGGCTCTACCCTCTGAGTTCTTCTTCTTTGGTAAGAAGCCACTGATGTTTGCCACTGAATAGTTTTCTCAGCTAGTTTCTTGTTCATGTTGTTGTTGTTAGGTGCCATTGAGTTGGGTCCAACTCACAGTCACCCTTTGTATAATAGAAAAAACACTACCCTACTCTGTACCATGCCTGGCACTATTGTCCCTGCTTCTCTGCTATTTATAGGAGTTTTGATGGCTGATTGTTTCAAGAATGGGCTTCTGGGTCCTTTTCCCAAGCCTACAGCACCTACTATTCCTAGATGGTCTCCCATCCAAGTATTAGCCAGGCCCTACTCTGCTTAGCGTCCAAGATCTGATGAGATTAGACACCAGGGTGGCTGTAGAAACAAAAATAGTCCCCAACACTGTGCCATGCCCAGCACTATTGTCAGTGATTCTCTGCTATTCATAGGCTTTTTGATGTTTGATTGTTTCAAGAATACCTTCCAGGTCCTTCTCCCAAGCCTGTAGCACCCAGTATTCCTAGGCAGTCTCCTATCCAAGGACTAAGCAGGCACAACCTGGCTTGGCTTCCAAGATCTGATGAGATTGGTAGACTTCCTGCCCATAGTAGTTAAATAACTCCTGAATCTGCCTTTGCAAGTTAAAACTTATACAACCTTTAAAAAAAATTTGCAGGTTTCCATTTATAAACCCAACCCATTGTTGCTGTGGCTGTTGGGTGCTGTTGAGTTGGGTCCAACTCATAGCTACTCTCATAGGGTTTTCAATGGCTGATTGTTTTCTGGATTGTTTCGGGAGTGACCTGCCTTGTCCTTCTCACATTTTTGAGGTGCTGGGGACCACACATAGGGCCTCAGAGAGTGCAGAGTGGCACTCTACCAACTGAGCTAAACCCCAGCCCCTGAAGATAGGAAACATGCTCCAATATATAGGCATAGCAAAGTATTTCCTTAACAAGTCTCCCCATAGGGTTTTCAATGGCCAATTGTTTCAGGATTGTATTGGGAGTGGACTGCCATGTCCTTCTCCCATTTTTGTAGTGCTGAGGATCAAACCTTGGTCCTCAGAAAGTGCAGAGAAGCACTCCACCAACTAAACTCTGACCCACTGACCCAATCCATTAGGAAAAAAAAAAACAACCCACATGCCCACAAAATTCTTGGCAATGAACCCTTTCTATCTTGGACTCCCTGTGAGACTACTCTGGGACACTGTCCTTAGATATTTTAGAAGCCATATTGCTTAATGGGGAGTACCTGGGAAGTATGCCATTAAGGTCTTTAGAAGGCATTATGTCTGAAAGATTATGTAAGATTTTTAACTAAGGATCTTAGTGTTCATGCCTGGATTTAATCTTTGGCCTGAGGTGGTTTCTTAATTGAAGAATTATTTACTGCTGAAGTGGCTGGGAATGAGAAACAATTTTACTTTTGAACCTGGTAAGTTCTGGCTTCTTTATGTTTGAGATTCTATTCTTCAAGCAATTTATTTCCTTACATCTTACCACAGGAAGCAAGAGGAAGCCAGCTGCCATTTCAATATTATGATTAGAAATCTCCTAACATAGATCATTGAGTTCATTAGATAGATTCCCTATTTGCTATGTTACTACAGGTGAAAATACGACAGATTAGAAGGACTCACCTCTCCTTGGGAGCACTGGGGAGAAGTAAAGCTCTGTTAAGCATTGTTAAATACTATTAAGTACTGTTAAATTCTAGTAGAATAGTTAGTTCTATGTTGAGATTTTTCTAAGTCTGTATTAAAAACAGCCTTTTAATGTTTTCTGTTGTTGTTAGGTGCCATCAAGTTGGGTCCAACTGATAGTGACCCTAAGCACAACAGAACAAAATACTACCTGACACTGTGCCGTGCAGCATTTTGTCAGTGCTTTTCTGCTATTCATAGGGTTTTCAATTGCTGATTGTTTTTTTGGGAGTGGGCTTCCAGGTCTTTCTCCCAAGCCTATAGCACCTGGTGTTCCCAGATGGTCTCCCATCCAAGGACTAACCAGGCTAGATCCTGCTTAGCTTCTGAGATCCAACAAGATTAGATGCCAGGGTGGTATGGCTGTAGGTAGTGTTTTCTGTGGATGATTAAAACTGTCAAGAGTGAGTCATTTGACAGGCTTTTCTCTTATACTTGGAAGCCTTGGGTGGGGAGCTGTCAGCCAAACAGTCTGTTTACTGGCAACAGGCCAGACTGCCTTCATAGCACACTGCTTTTCCTGCAGCTATTCTTACTCAGTATAAAGAAAGGGAGAGAAAAAGAGGGAGGTGAGAGATAGAGATAGAGATAGAGACAGAGATAGAGAGAGACTCCCTTGTGGCCCAACAGAAAGCAAACACAATCCTTCATTTGCATGAGAGACTGTTCCACGATTGGTGAAAACACAGTCCTTCATTTACATGAGAGGTAGGGCCATGGCGGGTGCAAACACCCTTGCCCCCTCCCCCTTGGCTATATAACTTGGCTGTTTATTTCACTTTTTGTGTCATCCAAGAGATACCCTCTCCTGCTGCCCTTTTGTGTTGCAACATTAAGCCCAATAAAAGACTTCTCCTTTTTATCATAAATCAAGTGGGCTGAGCTGATAACATGAAGAGGAAACAGCAGAGAAGCAGCAGCCGCAGCAACAGCAGTGGTAATGATGGTGGCAGTGGAAGTGGTGGTAGCGGCAAGAGGGTGTCCGAACAGCTCCAGAGAGCAACTGGGGACAGAGATGGTGGGGAGTAGAGGCAATGGAGATGACAAAAGATGATAAAAGTATAAAGAAATCTGTGAAAAACCATGAAGAGCCAGGGATTGCAGGCCCTGGTCACTGGAAGAGTTTCAGAGAGCTGCCAAGCCCTCAGGGCCAAAGGTCCTGACACCTGACGCTTGAGAGATATAATATTAGCTGCTCTTAGAGCCATGGGTTATAACATCCGAAGCCTGGGAGCTTTAACACTAACTGGCTGTAAACGTTACTACTGTTAGCTGCTACTAACAGCTGAAGATTACACTAGCTTCCAAGTGCTAAGCCATTAGCAATTAAAGCCCAGAGAAATAAGCCTCCATTCTGAGCATCTAGAGCCACTAGTCTCTGGCCTCTAGAACCTGGAGCCATAGACCTCTAATTCTCAGGACTTGAAGCTATAAGCCCTTGAGTCTTTGGCACTACCCATAAGACTTTGGCACTCAAGCGCCCAGGTCTGCCAACACTAGGCGAGCTATTCACCACCTCCTCATGATTTCTGAATAGAGCAAAAGAACTCCAGATAGCTGATTAGTAATAACAGTGTTGCTAAACTTTGTGCTTCTATGTAATGAGAGTGTCTTTTCCTTCAGTTTTCAATAACATTATTTAAAAAGTCCATTTAACACCTCACCAACAGCCACCACAAAGTCCATTAGATTTTTACCAACTAACTAGTCCTAAATCAATGCTACATGTTTTAGGATTTTCTATGTTAGCACACTACTTATTGGTATTAAAATCTATTTCAGATCCTATTGCTGTACTACAAACCCTGTACACCTAGTGTCATCAAAGAGATAGCCCTTTATATTTATAGATTTTTTGGGGGGTCAGGAATTCTAAACAGAGGTAGTAAAGATGACTTGTTTTGGTTATATGATATAAGATCCTTGGTTGGGAAGACTTAAAGGCTGAGAGTGAATTGATACCTTGAGTCCAAACTCATCTGAAGGCTTGTTCATGAATACACCTGGTAGTTGATGCTGGTTGTTTTCTGGGACTTTAGCTGGAAACGTCAGCCAGACCAGTTGCACACAGTCTCTTCCTGTGGCTGCTTGGGCTTCATGGCTGGATTTGAAAAGTGAATTCCAAAGAGAACAAGGAACAACCTGTAACACCTCTTAAGACCCAGCTCTGAAAGTCACATAGCATCACTTCTTCTACAGTTGTATGTTGTTGTTGTTGTTAGGTGCCGTCGAGTCGGTATCCGACTCATAGAGACCCTCATAGGGTTTTCAATGGCTGACTGTTTCGGGATTGCTTTGGGAGTGGATTGCCAGGTCCTTCTCCCATTTTTGCGGTGCTGGGAATTGAACTCAGGACCTCAGAGACTACAGCACAGCGCTCTACCAACTGAGCTAAATCCCAGCCCCTACAGTTGTATACCTGCCTATATTTAAGAGAACTTCTCTTGATGGAAGTGTCAGTTACTGAAGTAGTGTCAGTTATTGAAGAACAGTATGTGGATGGGAGATTTGAAGATTATCATCTGTTGGGATCAGAAACTATGAGATTATAAAGAATGAACACCTGAAGTTTCCAGAGAGGAGATGATCCCTGATCTGCATCTCAAAGGATGAATTTAGCAAGAGTGAGTATCATGTTTTTCACTTGATAGCAAAAGAAATGGAGTTAGGAGTATAATCTCCTAAACTGTTATGAGCATAACATCCTGCAGTGACTACATTGAAATGAAAATACTCATTTATACACACAAGTTTATGTTGTATTAAAAATGTCCACTTTATTTTATAGCCAAACTTCCCACTAAATAAATGTTTAACAGTGATCTGCAAATGGTCAAAATAATCACTGATTCAGGAAATATAATTCAAATGAATTGGCAACAAGGAGCTTATGATTAAGAGGAACTGAACTATAGTAATGAAGAAAATTCCAGGAGCTACATCTAGTAAAAAGAATTCTATGGAAAGAAGAAAGAGATATCAGAATCTGCCATCATGCAACACAAAGGGATCCCAGGCAGCAAATCAAACAGCAGTCCCATTCGGGACTAAACACAGCCAGTACTGACCAATATCTGTTAGTACAGAGGAATGGCATTGATTTTCCAATTAATAGCTTTGGACCATGGTCCAGGTAACACTGATCTGGATTAGGCTATCTATGTAATAACTTTTCTTGTTCAAATAATAATGTGATAGTGGGTAGAGGCCATTTGGATCTCTAAATGCCACTCTGAACTGTTGCCCTTTGAATGGAGCTTTGTAGATGGTTACAATAAAATCCTCAAAGCTTCATCTCATCTTTCTGTTCCATTTCCAACCATAGATTGGTCTAATATACATTTATTTATCTTTAAATTTAATTTTATTGCCATCTGTAGGATTTACACTTTTCAAAAAAGCAGGAAGCTTCAACAGAACTGCCATGGAATTCTCCCTTCCTTCCTTGTCCCCATTCCACTTCCCAATAGGTCCTTAGTTGCTTATGTGTTGTTTTAGAGTTTCTTCATACACAGATAGACATATACTTACATATATTTTATTTTTCTTCTTACCTGTCCTGGACTTCTGCCTTCCCCTCCCTTCCTTCCTTCCTTCCTTCCTTCCTTCCTTCCTTCCTTTCTTTCTTTTTTCTTCTTTTTCTTTCTCTCTTTCTCTCTTTCTTTTCTTTCTTTTTCTTCCAAACTCCAAAGGTACCATATTATACAAAGTTTTTTTCACCTTGCTTTTTTTCATTTAACCACGTCTTATGCATATTTTCCTCACATTGTAATATGGAGAGGTTTTTTTTTGTGTGTGTATGTATGTATGTATGTGTGTACATATGTATATATGTATGTATTATAGGCTTAGAGAGAACTTTTTTTAGCCCTCATCTTGTGGGAGGTATTGGATAGGGAGGTATTGGATAGACCAACATGAGTTTGAAACTCACATTTTCCACTTAAAAACCATGTGATATTGAGCAAATTCCTTGATCATTTAGAGTCAATCTCCTCCTTTGAAATTGGAAATAATGGCCAGGCATGGTGGTGCACACCTGCAATCCCAGCACTTGGGAGGCAGAGGCAGAGACAGGAGGATCAAGGCCAGCCTGGGGTACATAGTGAGACCTGGCTCAAATAAAAAAATAAACAATGGGAAAAAAAGATATGAATAGTAATACCTTGCAGGTTTGTGGTGAGGCCATCAATAAAAGAATAGACATAACAGCCTAGAACATAGACAATGCCCAATAAAAATTGCCTTTTATGGTTTGAGTGAGTCCCCCAAAGGTTCATCTGTTGGCAGTGTGGGCTCCTCTGTGATGGTGTGAGAGGTGGTGGAAAGTGCAAGAGGTCTACTGGAAGGTAACCAGATCATTTGGGACACTGCCTTTGTTAAAGGATTAGTGCTGATCTTGTGGAGTGAGCTAGTGCTTGTGAGAGTGAGTTAGAGTCAGCCTGGTCCTCTACAATAGGGATAGAAATATATTTCTGTCCCTTGACTTTGGGCTGGACCATATGATTTTATCAATAGAAAGGGGTGGAAGTAATAGTATATCATTGCTAACTCTCATTTTTAAGATGTTATCTGTTTCCATTTTCCTTTTTTTTTTTTTTTTTGGTGCTACTTGGGGGTTTAATCTAGGGCCTTGCACATAACTTTGAAAGCACTCTTTCACTGGGCTACACCCCAGCCCCTTTTTTATTTTTTGTTTTGAGTCAAGGCCTCACTAAGTTATGCAGGCTGCCTCTGGCCTTGAACTGGTAAACCTCCTGCCCCCGACTCCTGAGTCACTTGGACTATAAGTGAGTGCTACCATGCTTGGCAAATATGGTTGATGGATTTACTTTTTTTTTTAATTATAGGAATTGAAACCAGGGCTGTGTACATGTGAGGCAAACACTCCACCACTGAGCTACAGCCCCAGCCTCCACTTTCCTTTTTCTATTCTGCCATTGCTATGGGGAGAACCTGTCTGAGTTAGCCCTCTGCTACTAGGAGGAGGATAAGAGGTAGGTGGAGCAGAACCAACTCAGCTGAACTAATCCACTGAACCACTCGCACTGTGCACTGCCTAGATGAGCCCACTCCCAGAAAATCCACAGGTATGTGTAAGGTAAACAAATGCTCGCTGTCAAACACTAAGGCATGGTGGTTATTTGTTACCAAGAAGTAGTTAGCAATACAACTACATGTCTCCAAAGCTAAGAGACTGTTGAAAAATAATATTCAGAAAAAGCCACAACTTGTTGTGTACTGATTTATCACAAGCAGAGTAAGGGTCGGGGCTGGGATTTAGCTCAGTTGGTAGAGTGCTGCGCTGCAGTCTCTGAGGTCCCGAGTTCGATTCCCAGCACCACAAAAATGGGAGAAGGGCCTGGCAATCCACTCCCAAAGCAATCCCGAAACAGTCAGCCATTGAAAACCCTATGAGGGTCGCTATGAGTCAGATACCAACTCGACTGCACCTAACAACAACAACAACAACAAGAGTAAGGGTCAGAGCAAATGAGAAGTGAAATGGCTAGATATATTCACAATACACCTAAACCGGGACAAGGAGAGGCTATAGTAAACTGCCTGCAAGTATTTGAAGTACAAACATCTAAGATATTGTCAATGGTTTACTGATTTCTAAGTGGAAACATCTAGCCAAAGAACACTTCCATTTCTTAGGTTGGAGGAGGAAAATGTCTTCGTAATATCTGTATCACTCTTGCTTCTGAGGAAATAACTGGGGCCCCTTTTCTGATACTTTAAAATTTCACTGAACAATAGACTAGAAACATATTGTGAAAATAACTTCTGACCAACTTGCTGAGGTGAGGGGTGAGTATGTGTAGAATTAATAGGCCGGTAAAATTGACCATCCAAATCTCACTGGAGAGATGAGCATCTATTCTTTTCCCAGTGATCTTCCTGATGGTTAATTATATCACCCTGTGAATTTTGTTGTTGTTGTTGTTAGGTGCCGTCAAGTCGGTATCCGACTCATAGCCACCCTCATAGGGTTTTCAATGGCTGACTGTTTGGAGATTGCCTTGGGAGTGGATTGCCAGGTCCTTCTCCCATTTTTGTGGTGCTGGGAATTGAACTCGGTACCTCAGAGACTGGAACGCAGTGCTCTACCAACTGAGCTAAATCCCAGCCCCCTGTGAATTTTAGATGATAGAATAGAAATATTGGAAATAGTCTCTTGATTGAGAACACTCTCCTTTAAAAGAAGCCATAAAGCACTAACAGACTGGACCAAGACTCAAGGTTAACAAGCTTTGAGTCAGCAAAGAATGGGAGGAAAGTCAGGTTTGTCTTTTAAAGATGGTCCACACAGCTTGAGACTATTGTTGGATCATGGACGACTGTTCCAGGCAGAGGCTTCACTGCTGTTGCTGCTAAATACTCAGGAAGACTAGTAATACGGGCTGGCTGAGAGAGGTTTTCTTTTTCTTCTTTTTCTTTTTTTGTTTTTTCTTTTTTATTCATTCTTTCTTTTTTTAATGCAACAGTAAGATGGACCACGTTAGGGAAAAGTAACTCCAAAGGAAGCTCCTGTTCTCTGGATAAACACAAGCTTTCAATGCTCCAAGCAGCCATTCCAATTTCTTCTTCAAGAAGCACATTTTCTTCTAAATGACCCATTTTGATGTCTTTCTTTTGCAAATTGGGAGCCTAATAGTCTGTTGGTTATAAAGAATGGATTTTATGGGGGTGTTGCTGGGGTTCTCTTGGTGGGAAGGAATTCATAAGGGGACAGGCAACACTACTTTCTTGTCATTTGCAGAGAAGGAAATATTCTGTCTGATTTTAACAAGAGCTGGGGCTGCATAAATAGCTTTTCCTGGTATTAGTAATGACCTACGTCATCATACTTTTCAAATAATTTTGATCAGCTCTTGCTGGTTTCTCAAAAATGAATTTCTTCCAATGTCTGGAAATAGATACCTGCATGGCTTGCTATGGCCTCCTTCCTGAGGTCAATTTGGTTAAAACATTTACTTTCTCTCATCTTGTTCTGGCTCATACCATCTTGCCTTCCAAGTGTTCATACAAATATACTTAGAAAGGAGGTAGAGTACCATCACTCCTATGAACAAATATTTCAGTAACAGCATGGAAAAACAAAGTTCTAGGCTAGTTGGTGATGATTTGGGAATGAAGATTTGCATATGTGTGAAAACTTTCCCTATGTGAGTGATAGGATATTCTCTGACATTTGTTTATATAGGAGATATTTTAGCCTTTCATTCACATTTTTATAAACAGATGAAGACAACCTATAAATTTTTAAGATGATTAATTCAAAATTGTGTGGTTGCTAAAAGAACTGGAACGTTCTGAGATTAGAAAAAAATCTTATCACAAAAGGGATATGCTTTCATAATAGAAAATTTAGAATCAGATAAACAAGAACAGGAAAATTGAAATAGTGTATAATTTCCAGCCCAAAGAATAATGAAGGGCTTCAGAACCGCACACATGACAAGTCACCCCTCCGTATTTCCATTTCTGTTGGTAGGAGAGAAGAGGAGTTCCTAGAACTCTACCAACTCCCTTCTACCACTCCTTCTGTAACACTGTCAGCCCTAACACTGATCTCCACACCTCCCTGAGACACCGAGGCTCAATTACCCTGGAGTCAAATGACCAGTCCATCTTCCTGGTAGCCTCATCTCTCAGGATACTAATGTTCATGAGGCTTCGTGCATCCCTCCTCTGACCTCCTCTCCCTGCTCCTCACATTTGAACGTCATCAATCTGTTATATTGTCCCTTCTGGAACTCATGGCCAATAAAGAACCTTGTATCTCTAGCCTTTTCTCTGAAATTTTCCTTCACCTTCTTGCTCTAACAACAGAATCCTTGCCTCCGTTGGCCTCCCTCTCACAATGAAGGCTGCTTTTTCTTCTATATCCTTCATGCTATAGGGCCAAGAGAGGGGTTTGGTGTCCTCCTTATTCTTTGTTACCACTTCCAGATCATTCTCCTTGTCTTCCCCCTACATACCCTAGCTTTGAACTTGAAACCTATTGTAGCACCTATGATTTCTCCTGTTGCAGACATCTTCCAAGCCCTCCCTTCATTCCTCATTCCTTGAAGCATACCCAAGGTCATGCTTTCTATAAAGACTATAACTCCTCTTGATACAATTTAGAAGTTTTTAATATCCACATCAATGGTGTCCTAGCACCCTCACTTCTCAGTTCTTGACTTTCTGTCCTCGAATAGTCTTGCCCTTCATCCTGTCTCAACCTCCATTTCAAGGTCATACCCTTGCTTCACCATTACTAATAACCATGCCACATCCCTCTTTGAGGTTCTCTCTTTTCAGCTTACTTCCTCTAGTAGTAATGGAAAAACTTTATCATCATAGACATGCACAAGCCATCAATACCTCAAGTCCTCACCTCCCTCCTTTACTAAGATTCCGTATTCCAAATTATATCACTCCTCTATAGATACAGTACTCTAAATTCTCATCTTTTTCTCCCTTCAAAATATTTTCTTGGAAAATTCCTGTTTAAAGCCAACTCTGCTGACTTTATGTCTGTTTAACTGAGCACAGCTGGAAGTAAACTCTCATGATCATGGTCACTAGAGCCCCTTTAAATTCATGGCTACTAACCTCAAGTGGGTCTTTATTGCTGCCTGGCATCCTCATTATATTTTCCTAGTCCATTTATAATCTCACTCCTCTAGTTGAATATTTCACGTTGTTTTTTACTCTACTCAAGCCACTTCCACCACCCTACTCTCGGCTTGCTGCCTATCTTACTGAGAAAATGCAAGCAATTAGAAGATAACTTCCATGTTTCTATCACCACATCCCACTTGGTCACACCTGTGTCCAAACCTTCTGCCTGCCTTCCTCTAAGGATGGGTTGTCTGTGCTCCATCTGTGAACACCAGCTCTACTTTTTCATAAGTTCCCGTGTCCTCTCATCTACTCAGGGACATTGCAAGTGTGTGTGTGTGTGTGTGTGTGTGTGTGTGTGTGTGTGTGTTCATGCACATGTATGTATGTGGCCTATCCATATTAAAAGTTTGAGCCAGGCATGGTAGCTCATGCCTGTAATCCCAGCACATGAAAGACACAGGCAGGAGGATTGATACAACTTCAAGGCCAGCCTGGACTACATTGTTCCAGGCTAGCCTGGGCTATACAGTGAGATCCTGACTCAGAAACAAAAACAAAAACAAACAAAAAATGCCAAAATACAAAAACAGCAGCAAATAAGTTTGAATAAAAAGATGTATTACAAAATTCATAGACCCATGTGAGGTTTAGGAGTTTACCAGTGAAAATTTAGGATAATGTTCAGAAAAGTTAAATATTTATTATCCCATCAATATAAATGAAGATTGTTCATAGTGTCCACACATCATCTCTATTTTCCTGTTTAGATCTAAGGACCATCTCTTTGTGTTCTTTATAGTCAAATGTGGTACTTGTGACTAATTTCACATCTCCAATCAGAAGAAAGGGTAACAAGCCTCTAATTACTTTGCCATGGATCTTCAGAACTTGTTTGTATTAAAACAGTATTGATATTTTGCCTCTACACTTCCTTAATACCATGAAATTAATGCTGGTTATCTTATTACTCATGATGTTGCATCATCTGTTATGTCACTAGAAATATTAGCTTCCAAACACTCTCTCTCAAAGGTTATTACCTGTGAGCTTCGTTGCTGATGACCACAAATGGATATCTCCACTACAAATGCAAAACAAAGCATACAGAAAGATGGGGACAACACTGTGCTCTGGTTGTGTGTAATGAGCCATTTAGAAGTTTATTGTATAAAGGTGAACAACATAGTCTTCTGTTGAATACTAGGCTGTAATCATGGCATTCCTAGGTTGTGATTACCATCCTTGTTGACCCTATTCCTACCTAGAACAGACTGCCCCTAGGGAGAAAAGATAGAATAGGGTCCATGAGTGGAATGAGAAGAGTAGCCTCATTCATTGCAGGCTCCTCACTCCCAATCAAACATAGTTTAAGATCAACTTGAGAGAGTATAACATCATCACATTAATTGGAGATCAGAGAAGACATCAGTTGAAGGGACACACTGACAGTATAGAGCAAGAGTCTCAAAAAGTCCTTAGAGGAGATAAGCATGTCCTTTCTTGAGGACTGCCTGACATGTGGAGTGGAGCTTGAAGAGGAGGGTGAGTGACTGCCTTGGGTGCTTGGTGCAGGGGCAAAGAGGGAACAGGATGCCTGGAACCATCTTTTGCTGTGGACCAGAAGTGGCATTGCAGTCAAACACAGATGGGTCAGAGTTGTCCCACAGGCCTGTATACACCCAGAGGTTAGGAATAAACTATTGGTGGACCAGATCCCTGAATTCATCCTGTATTGTACATGAGTCAATGAAATCAGTGGATCAGCACTGTTTTAGTGGCCAGATCTTGTACAATCCTACAAAAGCAGTGAGTGGGAAGGAACTATTCATCAGGCTTCTCTCCTGGAGTGTGGATCTCATAGGCATGGATCCCAGAGACTTAGAAAAATTTGAGAGAGATCCTTCTTATGCCTGCTAGGGTATCACAGTCAGATTTGGGGCAACTTGTTTCGATAGCCACGGCTGGACCCAAGCACAGGAGGGACTTGGAAAAATGTGAAAGTACTCCATAGCATGGAGCCTGGTCGGGCTCTAATTCCTTGCAGCTAATGATGGCCTTAGGGATCAGTCTTTGCTCTCATCATCTCTGACTTTTCAGAAGAATTCGTCATAGTTGGTTACTTCCTTTTTTGAAAGATTTTCTTACTTGGCTTCAGGGCCCCCCCACTTTCCTGGTTTCCCTTCTACCTCATCACTTCTCAGTTTTTTTCTCATTCCAGTACATCTCTTTGGCTTCTAAATATTGGAGGCTCCTAGAACTTAGCCTTCAGATCTCTTCTCTATTAATACATTCTTGGTGATTTTATCTAGGGTTACCATATGCAGTGCGTCCTGTGTGCACTGCCTAATTCCAGGGGAGATTGGTCACAAAGACTACAGTGTGGATAAATGGTGCTGTGTGAAACCTGAGCAACTGAATGAAGTGGTTCTCATTTAGTCTTGTGGCTTTAAATATTTTGTACAGTTCATGACAATGAATACCTTCCCTGAGCTTCAAACTCACATATATTCAACAGTCTTGAATGTTTAACATTTCTATTTGGATGTTAAATCTAATATGTAACATCAAATATCTGATCTTTTCCTCTTACTCTCTTCTCACTTCAGTAAATAACCACTCTTTCATTCTAGTTGCCCAGTCCCCAAACCTGTGATTCATCTTTGACTCTTCCCTTCTTATCTATGTTTGAATTTGTCAGCAAAGCCTGTTGGCTCCACCTTCAAAATATCTAGAATTTGACTATTTCTCATTACTCTTAATTATTACCATCATAGTATAAATCACTATCATCTCTTTCCTGGATTAAAATAATTTTCTAACTGGCATCCATGCATCTATCTTTTCTACTTTTGTTCTATTCTTAACAGTTAGCATAAATTGCTCAAAATATGTCAGGTCATGCAGCTCTGCTCAAAACCATCCAGTGGTTTATTATATCACCCAGAGTTATGTCCAAAGTTCTTATTGTAGCTGCCAAGGCCCTACATGATCTGCCTTCTGCAACCTCTCCCACCCCTTGCTCATGCCACTTTGTCCCGAATGGTTTGATTACTGGTCCTTGAACGAGGGAAGCCTGCCCAAGCCCACAGCTGTGGCACCTGTTCCCTTCATCTGGATTACTGTCCTCTCAGGTGTCTTCATGATTTTCTCCCTCACCAACTTGGTATCACAGATCAGCAGTATCTCATCCATGAGGACTTCCCTCACCATTGTAAATGAAACAGTAAATGCTTTCCTTGTAGCTGGCCCTCCCTACCTGCTTATTTAATCCCTGGCACCATTACCATCACATATACTATATATTTTACTTTAACACTTTAGTTACTGCCTGTATACATCTGGTGTGAATATTCCTTATGTAATGTGAATACTGCGCTGGGATTTAGCTCAGTTGGTAGAGTGCTGCACTGCAGTCTCTGAGGTCCTGAGTTCAATTCCCAGTACCGCAAAAATGGGAGAAGGACCTGGCAATCCACTCCCAAGGCAATCCCGAAACAGTCTGCCATTGAAAACCCTTATGAGGGTCGCTATGAGTTGGATACCGACTCGATGGCACCTAACAACAACAACAACAACAACAACAACAATGTGAATACTAGTCTTTTATCAGAAGGATGCTTTTTAAATATTTACTCCTATTTTTTATCTTTTTATTTTCTTAATATCATCTTTTCAAGAGCAGAAGTTTTGTTCTGATGAAGTCCAATCATCTACTTTTCCTTTTAAGAATTACATTTTTGATGCTATTTTTAAGAAATCTTTTGACTTGCTCGATTTCACAAAAAATTTTTCTTCTATGTTTTCCTATATTTTTGTCTAGAAGTTTTATAATTGAAGTTTTATATTTAGGTCTATGATCTATTCTGAAGTCACTTTTTTGTATGTGGTACAATGTGTGGTTAAGGATCATGTTTGTTTATATGAATGTCTATCCTTTCTTCATTGACATTTGTCAAAAACAACTAGACTAAGTATGCATTTATTTCTGGACTCCTCTGTCCTGTTGATCTATATGCCTATTCTTTCATGAGTGCCATACTATCTTTATTTAGGTCTTGAACTTGGAAATTACAGTACTTTAACTTTGTATTTTTTCAAGTGTTGATGCTAGATCTTTTGCATTTACATATAATTTTTAGAATTAGTATGTCAATTTCTATAAAAAAATCTAACTGGGATTTTGATTGAAATTGTATCAAATTCATAGATCAATTTTGAGGGAATTAACATCTTAATAATATTGATTCTCCTATCCTATGAATGGCTGGGATTTAGCTCAGTTGGTAGAGTGCTGCGCTGCAGTCTCTGAGGTCTCGAGTTCAATTCCCAGCACCGCAAAAATGGGAGAAGGACCTGGCAATCCACTCCCAAGGCAATCCCGAAACAGTCAGTCATTGAAAACCCTATGAGGGTCGCTATGAGTCGGATACTGACTCGATGGCACCTAACAACAACAACAAAACCTATGAGTACAATATATTTCTCCACTTATTTAGGTCTTTGATTTCATTCTTTCTTTTCTTTTCTCTTTTCTTTTCTTTTCTTTTCTTTTCTTTTCTTTTCTTTTCTTCTCTTTTTCTTGAGACAGAGTCTTACTATGTATCCCCAGCCAGTGAATTCCAGGCTGGCTGGAATTCACTATGTAGACCAGGCTGGACTCAAACTTTCAGCAATTCTCCTGCTTCTGCCTCCTGAGTGCTGGGATTACAGGCATTCACAACCATGCCAGGTTTGATTTCATTCTTCAATGTTTTGTTTTCCTTGTATATAGGCATTACATATATGCTGCTAGATTTATACTTAAATATTAAATATTTTTGGTGTTATTGTAAATATTACTAGTTATCATTCAGTTTTTCTATTTTCAATTCTTCATTGCTAGTGATTAGACATAAAACAAATGTTTATGTATTGACCTTGAATCTTGCAATTTTGCTGTATGCACTTATTACTTATAGTTGTTTTCCTCTAGTTTCTTTAGGATATTCTACACAGATAATTATATCTGATGTAAGCAGAAATGGGTTTATTTCATCCTTTCCAATCTGTATACTTTGGACTTCTTTTTCTTGTTTTATTGTACTGGCCAGGGGTTCCTGTGCAGTGTTGAATAGGTAAAGTGAAAGAGGACACTTTTACTTTTGTTTCTAATTTTAAAAGAATGTATTCAGTCTTTCACGCTAGTGGGTTATTAGAGCTGCCCTTTAATAGGCTAAGGAAGTTCTCTTCTCATCCTAGTTAATTATTAAAAAAAAAAACCATGAATGAATGTTATATTTTCTCAAAAGTTTTATCTGCATCTATTGAGACAATCATGTAATATTTCTTTTTATCATGCTGATATGGTGAAATATACTCATTGATTTCAAACGCTGAACAAATTTCACCTTCCTGGTAAAATCTCATGTGTCATTATATATGATGGCCTTTAAAAATAAACTTTAAAATTTAGAACAGTTTGAGATTTACAGAAAAATTATAAGATAGTATAGAGAGTTCTCATATACTTCACACTCCATTTCCTATAATTAATACTTTATGTTAGTATGGTACATTTGATGCAATGAAGTGAACCAGTGTTGATATATTATTCCTAACTAAAGTCCATACTTATTTCAAATTTCCTTATTTTTTTACCTGATCTTTTTTCTTATGTTCCACAATCCCATTCAGAATGCCATATTACATTTAATACTCATCTTGCCTTAGTTCCTCAGACTTTTTTTTTTTTTTTTTTTGAAGACCTTAATGGCTTTGAGGCCTGCTGGTCAGATATCTTGTAGAATGTCCTTCATGTGGAATTCATCTGATGTTTTTCTCATGACTAAACAGGGATTATGTGTTTTGGGGATAAAGATCCCAAAGGTAAATGCTATTTTCATTATTTCATATCATGGGTACATACTGTTAACATGACTCATCACTGTTGATGTTAACCTTTGATCATCTGGCTGAAGGAGTATTTGTCAGCTTCCTCCACTGCAAAGTTCTTCTCTTCTTCCTTTGATACTCTTGGAAGGATGTCTCTATGTGCAACCCACACTTGAAGAATGTAGAGTTATCTTTCACTTCCTTAAAGGCAGTGTATCTACATAAAGTTTTTAGAGTCTTTCTGCTTGGCAGATTTTTCTATTCCATTTATCTATTTATATTAAATAAATAATCATTTATTTATATCCATATGAATTCATGAATATTTATCTTATGTGGTTGTTGATATTGTTGTTAGGTGTCATCAAGTCAGTATCCTACTCATATTGACCCTATGTATAACAGGACAAACACCATTGTCAGTGCGTCTCTGCTATTCATAGGGATTTCAGTGTCTGAGTGTTTTCTGAGAGTGGGTTGCCAGGTCCTTCTCCCAAGCCTATGGCACCTGGTGTTCCCAGATGGTCTCCCCTCAAAGTTCTAACCAAGGCCATCCCTGTTAGCTTCTGAGATCTGACAGGATTGGAGGGCACAGTGGTATGGATGCAGACTATTTATCTGATACATTTATTTATATCATCATGGAGTCATAGATATTTAGTGTATTTGGCTATAATACTTTATTGTTTTTTATTGGTCATATTGTTCCATTTTTGTCCATTGGGAGCTTTTTCAGTTGGTCTCTGTGTCACTTTGACACACCCTTATCCTATGTAGAGGGTGTATTTTAACATTTCTTCACTTTCTGGCAATTATAAGATGCTCCAGGCTTATTTTGTATAGTTTATGCTCAGTCCTAGAATCAGCCATTTCTCCAAGGAGCTCTGCTTTCACTGGAGAATGATATTAGGAACCAAGACCTGCGCATTAGGTATGTGTATGCCTATGAGATTATCATTGCATCTAGGCTCTCTTAGCTGACAGGCCAAGGAAATATATATATGTGTACTAACACATTATATATACATACTTATACATATTTCTGTATGCAAACATCTATATTTATATTAAGCTAAATGTGAATTAATGCTGACATCTCCAACTCTGATCCATGATTCCATGGATCTATTTGGGCATCTTTCACTTGTTTATCTGTGATTTCTCACTTAATCAGTGAGAAAACTGGTTCTCATCATCCACCATCCATTTCTTAAATTTAATTCTAGTATACATGTTTAGCAATATCAGAGTTGTTAACCTGTCTCCTTGTGGACTCTTTATCAACTAAAGCACTGTGTTTATCTACAGTTTCTTTTGCCCTTAGGCTTATAGACTGCTCATTTCCAAAGTTACTTAGGTCAGCACTTTCCCTGCCTACCTCTATTCTTCATCAAGGTTTCATATATTTGTAATACAATGAGATTGTTTGGCCACATTTCGCATTCCATTATGGGATCTTCAGGCCTCCTGAATGCTTTTTAAGACATTTGCATACATTAAGATTTGATGTTCACTTTTTCTACTGTAAAATTCTTTTGATGAAGGCATGGTAACATGTATGATATGTTATCAAAAGATACAGTGAATGTTTAAATAAAAAATTACAGTAAAAAGCACATTACCATTAATCCTCCTTGAAATACCCCTACTGAATTTGAATACACTTATTCCATCAATCTTGCCACTTTCTTGAGCAGTTCTGGAAGTCCCCTTTTGTGAATGTCTTTAGTTGGACTGTTGTGACTGCCTTAATGTCCTGAGGTGATTTAAAAGGTTTACCTTTCATGGCCATTTTGATTATGGGGGAAGATCCAGAAGTTTCACAGTGCCAGATCTGGAGAATAAGGTGGAAGAAGATACACCATAATGTTTTTATTTGACAGAAATTGCCACACCAGAAGCGACGTGTGGCATAGAGCATTATGATGATGGAAGATGAAGCTAAAGACACTCATGAAAGTGGACTTCCAGAACTGCTTCAGAAAGTGGCAAGAATGATGGAATAAGTGTGTTTGAAGTCAGGGAGAGTGTTTTGAGGGGGACTAATGACAATGTATCTTTTATTGTAATAAATTTCAAAAAATTAAACATTCACCATGTTTTGATTACACCATGGATCTACCATCACTCTTTCATACAGAAAGTTTTACTACCCTAAAAATCCAGGGCTTCACCCATTCCTTCTTCCTACTCCTCCCTGGCCCCTGGCAAGTACTGATCATTTACTCTTTAGTTTTGTCTTTTCCAGAATGCCATATAATTGAAATCATATTGGAGGTGCCCTTTCCAGATTGACTTCATTCATTCAGCAACCTGTGCTTTAGCAATTTATGTTTGCTCTAAGTCTGGTTTGTAGAGGGCTTTTTAAACTTTCCTGTCCCACCCTTTGCTCTGGCCTTCCCTGGGAACCTGTGTCAGGGAAGGTGTCTCTCTCCATGACTCTGCCTAACAAGCAGACTTTGGTGGTGATACAGGGGTAGGGTGGAGAGGAAGACTGCTTTTCTGGTGGGTCTTTCCTGGCAAGACTTTAATTTCCATTTCTCTGTGGTGGAGCTTTTCCAGTGATCATGTTCTTTCTGGATTTCTCTGGCAGCCAAAGTTTCTCTTGTACCTCTGGTAGCCCTTCTGTAGCTAAGAGAGTTTCTTGCTACTCCCTATAGTAGGAGACCTGCAATATCATGGGCACAGGTATTCTTGCAGTAGGATTTTTTTCCTTCCTCTTGTCACAGTGGACTTTATCTGTGTCCTGGGGACACCAGACATACTGTCCCTCTTACCTGTGGCTTATAGCCTTTACTCTATAGGAGACAGAGTTCAGATGGGACTTGGTGCCTTCTCCACAGTGGTGGCTGCTTGCTTCCTCCAGGCCTATACCACAAAGAGAGATTTCTTCAACCTCCTGCCTTCCTCCAGTCTTTCTTTTGGCTTCCTGGCAGAGGTCTGTGGCTGAGAGGCTGCCAGTGAGTGGGAACTTCCTTGGTGGCTGGAGCTCTCAGAGAGAGGGTCAATATATTCTTTACAGCCTATATTTGGCTATAGTAAATCATGGAAGATTTTAGCTGAATTCTTGCTTATTTGCATGGAGCCTGGCATCTCTTTCTCCCATGCTGTGTGTTACAGGTGAGACCATGCTGGTCTGTCTCCTTAGAGGGGCTTGTCTTCCCTTAGATCTCACACTACCTGATTGTTAGGAGACCTTAGGTCTCTCATGGGTTTAGAAAATATTATGAATTATCCAGTCTATCCAGAGTTTTATGTTGGAAAAAAAATGATGCTCTTTTTAGTTTTTCATATCTTAGACATAAATTGGACACATAAGAGATTTATGTGAATGCTTCACTGCTAGATATTTCCTCCTTAGTTTATCAATGTGTGACACTTTCTCATGTCTACCTAAGTGTCACTCCCAAAGCAATCCCAAAGCAATCAGCCATTGGAACCCCCATGAAAAGCAGAGAAGCACTGACATAATGCTAGGCATGGCACAGTGTTGGGGAGTGTTTCATTCTGTTGTACATGGGGTTGCTATGAGTTGGACCCAACTCAATGACACCTAACAACAAAGACAATGTTCCATAAGAGGATACACTATTATTGGCTAAAAAATCTCAAAATTCACCATCTAGTTTAAACCACACCCTCTCTTCTCCTCCTTTTCCTTCTCCTCATCCTCCCCCTCTCACCTCAATTAGCAAGAATGGGGAAAACTACTATTCATTCCTGTACTGAATTGAATAGCATTCCTCAAGTATTCTTATTTTTATCTAGGACCTGTTAGTGTGACCTTATTTGGAAATTGGGTCTTTGCTGATGCAATCAACTTAAGATGAGGTTGCACTGGGTTAGGGTAAATTCTAAACCCAACATGAATAATGCACTTAGGACATTTGGACACACAGACACAGACACCCAGGGGAGGAGGCCATGCAAAGGTAGAGTCAGAGTTTGAGGTTTTCCTGTCACAAGCCAAAGAGCACCAAGGATTACCAGCAGCAGCCAGAAGCTTGGAGAGGTGAGAAAGGGTTCTATCCAAGTCCTCAGAAGAAGCATGGCCCTGCCAATTCCTTGATGTCAGATGTCTAGCCTCCAGGACAGTAGATGTTCTTTGTAGCTTTTAGCAAATTATTCTGGCAACCTTAGGACACATATATAACCCCACACTCTTCTCTTAAATCTCATGCTACTTGGCTGCTCTGAGACCTCAGGTCTATCATAGGTTCAGAAACTAGTATAATTTTTCCCACCATCCACTTTCTTCTGCTTCTGTGTCATTAAGTACCACATTGTCCAAGCTTTTGCTGCAATTCTTTTGTTCTTTCTTTATGTCTTTGTTTCATAATTGTTCAGTCTATGTGTGAACATATTTCTCTGGTCAGAAAGAGGTGACAAAAAGCTTTAACAAAAAGTGGTCCAGACACAATATGGAAGAGCTATGGCTCCCAACTGGAGAAATGTCTGAGGGATTTCAGAAAATAAGCTCCTTTGGATTGAGTGGCTGATATGCTTCTACAGTAGCTACTGTGATGTCTAGCTTGATATTCATCCAGTAGTGAAACCCCTAATATCCAGGCCAACTGCTGTGGTTTCCAGGAAGCTCTATGAAGTGCTCTGTGAAGAGCCATTTTAGTTAGGTGTGGTGTGGTGTGGACCACTGGTTCTTACAATGCATTTTTATGGTGATAGAATTGTAACTGGTCCCTTTTGCAGAGAGATGGGAATGGCTCCCCAGAAGCCTCCAAATACTGCCCAGACTCTCCATTGATCAGTCAGCCTTACCCTTTAAATCTCTCCCTGCTGGGACTGGAATGAGAAGAAACTTTGAAAGTAATCTGCCAAATAGGCAATAACTTTAGCAGTCCAAAGAATGCGCAGGAAGTGCATCAGTGGTTTGTCCTACTTCCTTTCCCTGTCTTATATCCCAACATGTTTTTTTCTCCCCACAAAAATAAATTTTGCCACTAGCTAATTTCTCTTTCTTTCTCTTTTTCCTGGATTATTCCTTTTGATTTATTCCTTCACTGTCATGCTCTTTTATTTCCTTTCTTTCTTTTTGCATCACTTTCTCAATTGTTTCAGGTTTGTATCCATAGGAAGGTGCCAGATTGACTTGCCACTGCACATCTGTATTTGAGATTATAGGCTTGCCTTGGATGAGGAAGATTTTTCTAACAAGACCCATAATTCTTCTGCCACAAACTGCAGAGATCACAGTTCCTGATTCTACTTCCTTTTCCAGCTGAATCAGGTCAGAGCATCCTCCCACATGTGGAGAGAACTGTTGGCTTGACCAAGAACTTCACTTTTTTTTTTGGAAATTTTTAATGTATATCTTAATGTGATTCATTCTGACATGCTTTTCATTGTGACATTTCCATATATGCATTTTGTTGTACATTACACAGATAAGTTCCCTTTACCCTCTTGTGTACTTCCTCCCCCTGTTCCCCCCACCACCAAAGACTGCTCTTCCTTTTGCTTATCTTTTTATGGTAATATTTTTCTGTATATCCTTGGGTTCCAATTATGTTTAAGACTGAAACTTTTTTCTGTAGTGAACTTTCTTTTTATATTGTTAGTACTATTACATGGATTTTCTAGTTCATCAATATTAATACCATTCTTTGGTGTTATTGGTGTTATTATAGTTATTTCTAGTACGATTAAAGAAGAACTTTGAGTTTTGATTCGACCCAGGCTCTCTGGACTTTCTGACAGGAAACAGTGTGGATTGTATTCTCAGGCTTCTTGACCAAGAAGTCTGAAGGATTCTAGGGGATGAAGAAATGGGCCTAAACTAACAATATGAAATTTTGCAGGAATATATGTAAGGTTCTGAATTAGGCATCAAAAAGTCTGATATATGGGTTCAGGTGACTTGGCAGCATTAGGAACAAGTGAAAAAGCAAAATAAAACTAGTCACTAATAATAAGTGTTAGTTAAAGCTTTGCTTTGTGGCTTCTCTTTTATGTGAATGTCCATCTTAGATTACACTAATAACAATAGGGCTAAATAGGACCCATATGAGGTGTACTTTATTCTAAAGTCAAAGACCACAGGATTTCCTGTGCTGTAGATTGGTTGCAAAAATGTCCCTGTAGTTTCGCCCTCTTTCCTGTATCCATACATTTTGCAATTTGACTATGTGGCTTTTCCCATAAGAGATGAAGTCTATTTCTCTATCCTTTGAATCAAGTCTTATGATTTGCTTTAGCCCATATAGAATATGGCAGAAATGACCGTGTATAGTTCAGAGTCTAGGTTTCATGAGCCCTTGCATGTTTCTTGGAATCTTGCCTCTGCCATGTGAACAAGTGCAAGTTTGACTGCTGACTGATGAGAAGCATACAACCTGGTCATGCCTGCCACCTCAGTCAAGAGTCAACTAACTGTCACACATGAGGGTAGAATATCTCAGACAAGCCAGTTCTCAGCTGATCTGACATGTGGCTGCTAATGCATAATAAGACCCAGTGAGATCTAAACCGCCTTAGATAAGCAGGACCATGCACCTGACTCATGGACTCATGAGCTACATGAATGTTGTTTTTTTAAACCATTAAGTTTTGGGTTAGTCTTTCACACAGCAGTAGCTAAATCATACTGCCTTGAAAGCACATCACATAAAGAACTGTTATAGCAACTATTAGCATTGGCCTTGTAGAAGAGAAGACTTGTGGGGAGGAGTAAATGTGATAGCTCTGGAGACTGTAGAGTTCAGAGGCTTTAGAAAAATCTAAAAGCCAGAGGACTGTGGTAGCCAGCTGATCTGATGACAAAGCAAAGCAAATTCACTCCCTAGAGAGTGGCCTGAATTCCAAGTTTGTAGGGTCAAGTGGTGTTTATTTCCAACAGACCCAATGTGGACCATGTCCTGGAGTGATCTTATAGAGAGATTCTTCTCAAGATGGTCACCTGGAAGGATAGTAGGATCCTAAAAGGGAGGCTCTCTGGAGCAGCCTACCAGATACAGAGAGTTCAAAGGCAGTAGGGAGCGACTGGCTGGAAGGAGTGTGATGGGTTAAAGGGATTGTGTGAATTCACTAAAACACCACAGCAAAACACTCCAATAGCACCAAGGCCAAAACATAATAGTAGCCCTCATGTAAGAGCTATCTCTGCCCTTTACTGTCCTTCCTTCTGCTCTTCAACTCTGGAGCAGTAGTCTACCTACTATGTACACATGAGGGGTGGGTGCACTTGACATGCAAACAGAAAATGGTGACCTCATCTACTTTCCTCTGCTGTTCCTTCCAGCCTGAGATGGGAGAGGGAAGAAATCCTAACTTCAAGTAACATTTGGAACTTTGTCTGCTTTATGGGCCTTGATGCATTGAGGCCCATAAAGTAGACAGTGATAAGGTAGCTCAGGCTGGAAGGGAGCAGTAGAGAGCATGTCAAGTGTTCCCACCCTTCATGCTATACCCACTAGGTAGACTGCTGCACCAGAGTTGAAGAGCAGGAGGAAGGACAGAAAAGGGCAGGGACAGCTCTTACTTGAGGGAACTAAACAGAAGATTTCAAAGTGCAACTCGAAAAGACAAAATCAAATACTACAATAACATGTGCAAAGAGCTGGAGATAGAAAACTGCAAGAGAGGAGAACATGCTCCTTTTTTCTCAAACTTAAAGAATTCAAGAAAACAATCAAACCTCACATGGCAATAGTGAAGGATTCTACTGGGAAAATATTAAAAGATGCAGGAAACATAAAAAAAGATGGAAGGAATACACAGAATCATTATAACAGAAAAGAATTGGTGAATGACCAACCATTTCAAGAAATTGCCTATGATCAGGAACCAATGGTATTGAAGGAAGAAGTGGAAGCTGCCTTGAAGGAATTGGCAAAACACAAGGATCCAGGAATTGGTGGAATACCAATAGAGATATTTCAACAAACAGATGCAGCCCTGGGGGTGCTAACTTGTTTATGCCAAGAGATTTGAAAAACAGCTACCTAGCCAACTGACTGGAAGGGGATCCCAAGAAAGGGGATCCAACCAAATGTGGAAATTATCAAACAATATCACCAATATCACATACTAGTAAAATTTTGCTAAAGATCATTCAAAAGTGACTGCAGTAGTATATAGACAAGGAACTGCTGGAAAATCAAGCTGGTTTCAGAAGAGGGCATGGAACTAGGGACATCATTGCTCATGTCAGATGGATATTAGCCAAAACCAGAGAATACCAGAAAGATGTCTATTTATGTTTTATTGACTATGCAAGGGCATTTGATTATGTGGATCATAACAAATTATGGGTAACATTGTGAAGAACGGGAAAATGAGAGCACTTAATTGTACTCATGAGGAATCTGTACATGGATGAGGAGGCAGTCATTCAAACAGAACACGGAAACACTGCCTGGTTTAAAGTGGAGAAAGGTGTTTGTCAGGGATGTATCCGTTCACCGTACCTCTTCAGTCCCTATGCTGAGCAAATAATCTGAGAAGCTAGACTTTATGAAGAAAAATGTGGCATCAGGATTGGAGGAAGACTCATTAAAAAACTGATTTATGCAGATGATACAATGCTGTTTGCTGACAGTAAGGAGGATTTGAAACATTTACTGATGAATATCAAAGAACATAGTCTTCAGTATGGGTTGCACCTCAACACCAACAAAACAAAAATCCTTACAACTGAGTCAGTATGCAACTTCATAATAAATGGAGAAAAGATTGAAGTTGTCCAAGAGTTTGCTTTACTTGGTTCTACAGCCAACACCTGTGGAAACAGCAGCCAAGAAATCAAAAGACACACTGCCTTGAGAAAAGCTGTTGTAAAAGTCCTTATTTTTTTATTTTTTATTTATTTATTTTTTTGTGGTACTGGGGGTTGGACCCAGCGCCTTTAGCTTGCATGCTCTGCAAGTGCTGTACCACTGAGCTTCACCCTCAGCCCTTTTTTATTTTTATTTTTTTTTACTTTTTGAGATAGGGTCTCCTCACTAAATTATGCAGACTGCCTCTGGTCTTGAACTTGTGATCCTCCTGCCTCCATCTCCTGAGTTGCTGGGATTACAGGTGTGCATCACTATGCCTTGCTTCAAAAGACCTCTTTAAAGTGTTGTAAAAATGTCACATTGAAGATGAAGGTGTACCTGACTCATGCCGTAGTATTTTCAGTTGCATCATATGGTTGTGAAAGCTGGACACTGAATAAAGGAGACAGGAGAAGAATTCATGCTTTTCAATTCTGGTGCTGGAGACAAATGTTGAATATACCATGGACTTGCAAAAGAACCAACATGTCTATCCTAGAGGAAATGCAACCAGAGTGCTCCTTGGCAGCAAGGATGGTTAGACTGCGTCTTATGTATTTTGGACATGTTGGGAGGGACCAATCTTTGGAGAAGGACATCATGTTTGGGAGAGTGGAGGGACAACAAAAAAAATAAAGACCCTCAACTAGATGGATTGACACTGACTGCCACAATGAGCTTAAACATGAAAAAGATTGTGTGCCTGGCACAAAGTCAGGAAGTGCTTTGTTCTGTTATATATATTGTAGTTATAAGGTGGACCCAACTCCATGGTACCTAACAACAACAACATTTGTAGATAAGCTATAGGCCTGCTCCAGATCTTATCTGTAACCCAGATTGTGATTGTTCAATATGCATAGGTGTGTGTGTGTGTGTGTGTGTGTGTGTGTGCATGTTTACCTGTTTTAAAATAATTATTCTAAAAAGAATTTATATTTAAAAGAAGTTTTAGGTTCACAGCTTTTTGAGTGGAGCTACAGAGATTTCCTATGGACCACCTGTCCCTACACATGCATGGCTTCCTTCATTTCCCTCATAGCATAGAATGTTCTATGGGTTCTGTGAAACAAAGGTATAATGACATGTATCTATCATGATAGTGTCATTCAGAGGAGTTTCAGAGCTCCCAGAATCCTCTGTGTTTCTCCTATTCCTTCCTTCTTCCCTCTAACCCCTGACAACCACTAATCTTTTTTCTATCTCCATAGTCTTACCTTTTTCACATGTCATATAAATGCGTAGCCTTTTCCAATTGACCACTTTTTCTTAGTAGTATACATTTATGATTCCTCCATGACTTTTCATGGCTTGGTAGTGCATTTCTTTTTAGTGCTGAATACTGTTCCATTGTCTGGATGTACCACAGTTTATTTATCCATTCACTTACAAAAGAACATCTTAGCTGTTTCCAAGTTTTGGCAATTGTGAATAAAGCTACTATGCACATTTGTGTGATGGCTTTTGTATGGGCAGAAGTTATCAATTCCTTTGGATAGATACAAAAAGCATAACTGCTGGATCATACAGTGAGATTATGTTTAGTTTTTTATGAAACTGTCAAATTATCTTCTGAAATGACTGTCCATTTTGCATTCTCACAGCAATGAGTGAAAGTTCCTGCAGTGTTCAGTGTTAATTCAGTTCTAATAGATGAGTAGTGGTATCTCATTGTTGTTTTAATTTGCACTTCTCTGAGGACATAAGATATAGTACATCTTTTCAGAGGCTCATTTGCCATCTGTAGATCTTATTTATTTACTTATTTATTTATTTACTTATTGATTGATTATTGATTGATTGATTGATTGATTGTGGTACTGGGGATTTGAACTTCGGGCCTCACTCATGCTTTGCTAGTGCTATAACACTGAGCTGCATCCCCAGCCCATTTTTTACTCCTGTTTTGAGACAGGGTCTTACCAAGTCACACAGGTTGCCTCTGGCCTTGAACTTGTCATCCCCCTGCCTTTGCCTCCTGAGTCACTGGGGTTACTGGCATGTGGTAGTACAAGTAGCTCTTTGGCCCATTAAAAATTTAGATTATTTATTAATTATTGAATTTTAAGAATTCTTTGTATACTTTGGGAAACAGTCCTTTATCAGATGTATTTTAAAACATATTTTCTTCTAGCCCTGTATATTTTTAAAGCAAAGACAGTACTATACAAAAACTCACTGCTGTGCACCCTGTTTTATTTACTTAAAATGTTTTGGTGATCATGCCTCAGTGCATAGAAGCTGGCTGCATGCCTCTGAAAGGTTCATTCTGATTATGAAATTCTATTTATTTATTTATTTATTTATTGTTATTATTATTTTTTATTTTGAGACAGTATTGCTAAGTTGCACAGGCTTCCTTTGGTCTCAAACTCATGATCTTCTTACCTCTCCTCCCAGGTCCCTGGGACTACAGGTGTGCACCACCGCACCCGGCCTGACTAGGAGATTCTTGACTCTATCTCTTTTCCTCTGGTGCTTCCTTGGTGAAGCCTGAGGTCACTTGTTTCCTAGGCACTGTAGAAGGGAGTAAATTTCAGACTTACCCTTCTATTTGGGTAAAGAATTGTATGTAGCATTAAAAAGCTTCCATGACAAGAGCATGAAGTTTAGTTCAGTCCTGATTTGCACCCTGGATACAATTTATGGTTTGATATTTAAGCTGTTTTACTACTTTCTCTAAACAAAACAAACAGGAAAGAAAGAAAGACAAAAGAAAAGGGGGTAACCAAGACAACTGCTTGTAAAATACCATTTTATTGATGCCCTCAACATTCAGGGGAACTTTAAAAAGAGGAGCGACATCCATGAAATATAAAAGCAGATAAACTGATTTTATTTTTGATTTAAAAAACACATTCCTGGAACAATGCATCATTTCTCTGTGACAGTTTTCTGCATGAGGTGACAAAATGAATCTGAAAATGTTTATACTAAAATGGAAAAAAGTCTAATAATTCCAAATAGCATGCTAGCAGTGGGATTGTAACATGTCAGTGAGACACATCATTACAAGCAGTAGAAAGAACTTAAGGTTTGGAATCAGACAAAATCGAATTTTAATTTATAAGGTGGGTTTCCATAAGAAGTATTTTAAAGTCCTGGAGATTGAATTTCTTCTTCTGTAAAAGAATAAAGTCTCCTGTGCATGGTTATTGCATGAATTACATGAGATAATACATGGAAGGTAGTTGTGTGCCTGGCACATAGTAAGTGCCCAATTAAAAGCATTTAAAAATTACATCTAATAAAATTCTAGGAGTTTTGGCAATTCTTTGATTTCAGCATGACATCCAGCACATTACCTCTCAAGAAATATTTGATTAAAGAAAGATATAAACTGGGATTCTTTTGCTGGAGCTTCTGCAGTTTCCATAGATGGCAATCTGGGTAAGGTGTTGTATATGATTGCTCCCAATTTCTATAACTATTGACTCATGAAGAGTGTGGGCATAGGAGAAGAGAGGGCAGGTAAGAATGTGGGGTACAAATACCTCTTGGGCTGAAACTTGTAAAATACTGTACATGTGGAGGCTGCATGACAGAAGAGGTGCATGGGCTTGGAGTGTGACACATGTGACCTTAAATCCCGGCCTTTATTCAGTTGTGCAATCTTTGGTGAGTCACTAATTCCTCTGAGCTGCGGTATAATATTAAGTGTAAAACCCACCTTGGAGGGCTTCTGTGAAGATAAAGTGAACCAATCTGTGTAAAGTGCCAGGGCACTATAATATGCACACCGTAAGCTGCACTGTAATTGGCAACTCTTGAAAACAGCTTTGAATACTGTCAGGTTAGGGGGCTTACACTACCACTAACTTACCTAAGGCAGAGCACAAGGAAGAAGACTGTAGAGGAAGAGCCAAGGCTGAGGGATAAGAGAAGGGAAAGAAGTGGAGAAAAATCTCTGAGAACTATAAATGAAGGAAAACATAAAGAGTAATGATAAAGGGAAATCTTTTCATAAGCAAGGAATAGAGAAAAAGAAGAATTTTTAGCTGGGTCAAAAGTAGTTAAACACTATCCCTGGATTCACCCCCAAGAATTAAAAAGAAAAGCAAAAAAGAAAAAAAAGTTAAAAACTATGACTCAGATGTACAAAAAAAGGTGATCTCATTGCTTGGAGCCACAGATTCAACTGATGTGGAAAAAAAGAACACCAAAAAGTTGCCTCAATCTAGCAACTCTATGCTCTCTAGCATAAAATAGTCCTGTGTGAGTGACTATATAGTTGACGTAAGGTAAAAACTTCCTTCAGGACTTCTTTGAGCTTCTCCAAGTGTTTCCCTTTTCATTTCTCCTTGTCAAGGTGCTGCCTGGGTGAGGCTGAAATTTCATCATGGAGGGAGCCTGGGTCTCTGCCTCTTGGGATCTGTGAGCACCTTCTGACATGCCCCTGGCCCTGTTGAGGCATGCGGCATACTGTGCTGGTGTTGCTGAAGGGTGGTTGAGCCCATGGGCGGAAGAAGACAGTCCCTGCTCAAGCCCCTGGGGACTGAAGACTACAGTTTGTATTCTTCCTGCTGGCTTTGCAGGCCGCTCCCTGCTCTTTCTGTCTTCACTTTAATCTTCTCTCACTGAGGTTTGCAGCTTCTCAAAATCTTTACTCTGTTATCAGGGAGAAGTGGGGAGCGGGAGTAGAGGAGTTTGAGCAGGGGCTCGGGAATCTGGCAGCAAAACCTCCATCCTTGTATCTGGGGCATAAAAGAATTTATTCCTGACAAATAAGTTGTAGAGAATACAGATAGAACTTATTACAGCTAGTACAACTTTAAGGAATAATTACAGGGGAAACTGATGCATCTGGAGAAACTTAGTTCAAGCTGCAAAGGAACTTGGAAAAACCTGTGTTCCCAGGGTGAATTGGCAAAAGGATGTTTCTATTCTGCAGGGGAAAGTGAGAAGCCAGAGAACAGGAAAGTTAAGCAGGCTTTTAGAAGGAAAGGTACCTTGGACAGACAGAGAAGACGATGGGCCTAAAAGAAAGGAGAAATGTGCATGTGGTTGCTGGAGACAGAAGAGAAGAACTAGGAATGGAGGGGAAGAGAGTGGAAGAGGGAAGAGTGAAGAAGAGCTTGTGGGAGAAGAAAGGAAGGAGAGTGAGCACTTGTTCCCTCTAGTTTTATTCAGACTAGGGCACACCCAGTGTGGCATCAGCCCTGGGTGGCTAGTATGATGTGGGCTTATGGTCTTTATTTTGTAAATGACTTGAGGTCTTGGATAGGGTGTGGGACCCATTTGAAAAAGTCCTTCTAATGTCCTCAGGCAGCTGGGATTTAGCTCAGTTGGTAGAGTGTCTGTCTGTAGTCTCTGAGGTCCCAGGTTCAATTCCCAGCACAGCAAAAATGGGAGAAGGACATGGCAATTCACTCCCAAGACAATCCTGAAACAATCAGCCATCAAAAACCCTATGAGGGTTGCTATGAGTCAGATACAGCTGGAGGGCACCTAACAATAACAAATGTCCTCAGAGATGCACATGGTTTCTTCATCATGACAGAATCGTAGGAGCCATTTTCAATCCCCTTTGCATTGCTTTTGGCAACTGGAAGTGGAAGTGCCTGCTGGGGTCCTTCTGTCTGGCACTGCCAACCTACTGCTCCTCTGCTCTTCCTGAACCTATTGATTTTGGTGCTACAGTGAGTGTGGGACTTCTAAAGCATCACATCACTTCTCCTCCTTGGCATCACTCAGACAAGCAGGATATTCTTTAATTGCCTCCAACCCATCTTGGGCTGAGGTACGAAATGGGACAGGGCTCGGGGTTCTGAGTCCTTTTTCAGGGAACTTGGTGATCTATCTGTCATAGTTGCATGTTTTCTGAATAGTTCTCAATATTTTGGTCTTCTTGTTGTTAGGTGCTATTGAGTCAGTATCAGACTCATACTGACCTTATGTACAATAGGTGAAACAGTATTGTCAGTGCTTCTCTGCTATTTATAGGGTTTTCAATGGCAGATTGATTTTTGGGAGTGGGTTGCCGGGTCCTTCTCCCAAGCCTACAGTATCTGGTATTCCCAGGCGGTCTCCCATCCAAGTACTAAGGAGGCCTGAACTTGCTTAGCTTTCAAGTCCTGATGGGATAGGACACCACAGAGGTACAGCTGCAGGCATTTTGGTCTTAGGGCCCCTTTATACTCATAAATTTAGTGAAATCCTGAAGAATGTTTTCTTCAATAGGTTATATCTGTTATATTTACTGTATTATAAGTTTAAAAGTTTAAAAATTTATGAATTCATTTAAAAATAATAAAATTATTATATATTAACATAAATAGTCTGCAAACATAGCACCCTGGCATCTGATTCCTCCTGATCTTGGAAGCTAAGCAGGGTTGGCCCTGGTTAGTCCTTGGATGGGAGACCACCTCAGAATACCAGGTACTGCAGACCAAGGAGAAGGATCTGTAACCTGAAACAATCCACGCCTGAAACAATCCACCATTGACAACCCTATGAATAGCAGAGAAACATTGACACAGTGCTGGGCATAGCACAGTGTTGCAGAGTTTTTCCTTCTGTTGTACATAGGGTCACAATGGGTTGGACCTGACTTGATGGCACCTAACAACAACCACAACATTAACATAGATAACATTTTAAGATGAAAGATGACTATATTTTCCAATATAAAAATAGTAATAACAAAAGTAGCATTGTTTTACTTTTCTTCCTTCTATATATTTGATGGCCCATTTCACAGAAGATAGTTTCTATTTAATCATATTTCTAATAGAAGATGCATACTTTGGCATTAAAACTTTTGTGATATCATATATTGGACAATTTTTAGAAATGTTCAGTGTATCTTCTTCAGTGAGTGTGAAAAAGGCAAATAATGCTTTAGAGTGACCATGAAAATAGTTTTGACCTCATAGATCCCATGAAAGAATTATGAAGATCCACAGAAGAACCTGACCACTTTGAAAACGACTGCTCTAGAATTTTCTCTCTGTACAACTAGCGGGCTCTTCATACCATTTTCCTGTGGGATGGCAACTACTTTGTGTCATAACCCCTTTCTTCCCTGCTTTCATTTTCTCTTACCTTCTCTAAGGCCAGAGTAGTATCTGGGCTGTAGGCAAAGAAGTTCAAGAGAAAGATTAATTGAAAGGAGAGGATAGTTGAAAGTGAAATGTTCTTAGGGAAAGGAGTGATCTCTTTTAATTGCTTAGCATGTGGGGTGTGCGAATGTTCTACTCTCCTTTGTCTGCCTAGAATATATTATATTCTTTCAGTCCTATTTATCATGTCTCAGATTCATGAGACCATCCCACTTCCATGATGATCATTTCATTAATTGCTTTATCAGCTTTCTTTGGAGGACCATGGTAGGAAAATATCCATGTTTCCTTTGCGTATGGTGTCAGGTATCATACACTGTTATTGTCTAATAACCAAGATCTCTAAACTTACTCTAGGGAGATAAAAGCTGTGTGATTTTCTTTCACTGTCTTTCATGTCAATCCTCCTACCCCACAACATCATTAATCAATCAAATTGCTCTTGGAGTTTGTTATGTTACCATGGCAATTCCTTCCTGTACAGCTAAAAATAAAACTTTTGTACTCCTGATAAAATTTGTAAAGAGAGCAAAAACCTTATGACAAAATTGGAATATACATATAAAGATAGATTTACTCACAAAAAACATGCAAGCAGAAAGACCATTGTTGGAGAAAGAGGGATGTGGGAGAAGGGTCATGAGAGGGTAAGGAGGAAATTTAACATGAGCAATGTACAATGAAATGCATGTTAGGAAATGTGATAATGAGACCCATAAAGTTGTACATTAAAAATTATGAATAAAAGCTAAAAATAAAATAAAATTTCTATTGAATAATAAAGAAAAAAAAGAGAGAGAGAGAGAGAGAGAGAGAGCAAGAACCTAATTCCCTGGCAGTCTTTGCCTTGGGAAAAACTCAGACCTTGGCCAAGGCGATCTAGCTGCTTTATATTGGAGAGTGAAGATGAAAAGCAACCACTGAGCTCTGTTTCTGTCTCCCAGGATAGTACAGTACCTATGTTACAGTGAGGCTACCGCTTCCAGAGCTACACTGGTGTTTTTCATCGCAGACCTGCTTGAGGCTTCCCAGTTCTTGGGCTCAAGGGCCTAGACAGATATCTTGGCACTTTGCCAAATCTATGGGGAAGACTGCCAAAGAACCAACAGATCTGTCCTAGAAGAAGTGCAATCAGAGTGCTCCTTGGAAGCAAGGATGCCTAGACTGTATCTAACATATTTCGGACATGTAATCAGAAGGAACCAATCCCAAGGGAAAGATATCATGTGTGGGAGAGTAGCAGGTCAACCAAAAAGAGGAAAACCCTCCACCAGATGGATTGGCACAGTGTCTGCAACAATGGGATTAAACATAAATAAGATTGTATGCCTGGCACAGAATCAGGGAGTGTTTCGTTCTGCTATATATAGGGTCTCTATGGGTCAGACTTGACTTGGTGGCACCTATCAACAACAACAACATGGGGAAGAAGGGGTCTAGCTCAGTTGGTAGAGCACTGCTCCATACTTTCTGAGAACCTGGGTTTGATTCCCAGCACTGTAAAAGTGCTGGGAGAAGGATGTGGCAGTCCATTCCCGAAAACAATCCTGAAACAATCAGCCATTGAAAACTCTGTATAAGTTTGGACCCAACTTGACGCCACCTAACAACAACACTGGGCAAGAGGAAGAGTTGGTTGGGAGTTTAACTGCTCTCTTGGACACTTTAGATTGCTTAATGGGATTGCAAGGTTTGGATTTCCTTAGAGACAGAACTGGAGACAAGAATTCAAAAGAATTGGTTTGAGAGGTAGAGGGAATCTCTCTCTCTCTCTCTCTCTCTCTCTCTCTCTCTCCCTCTCTCTCTGTGTGTGTGTGTGTGTGTGTGTGTGTGTGTGTATGTGTGTGTGTAAAAGTAATACTCAGAAGAAAGGATAGCCAATAAGGATGTATTATTAACTCAGCAACTACTGTGGATGATTGGGACTTAATTTTGCAGGAAAACTCTGAGAAAAGGGATAAAATACTTGCTTCTGTGGTTGTTTATCTGAAGACTGAGGGAGCTGGTGTATTTATACACTTTGGTTGAAGGCTACTCCCAAGGGTATTTCTTCTTAGCAATTCTATTTTGCCACATGGGGCAGACCAGCCCTTTGGTTCTATAAAAAGCCTGTAGACACAGAGATTCAGATACCTGTGGTGAGAAACCTTTGGATAAGGGATAAGGTGGGACTCAGATAGTGTGAGCTACAGGTGCTCAGAATAGGGATTTTATTTTGGGAAATTAAAGAATGTCTGTTGGAACAAGCTTGTAAGAACCTAATAGCAAAGTTGGGTGCAGTGGTGCATACCTGTAATCCCAGTGACTCAGGAAGTGGAGGCAAGAGGACTGTGAGTTTGAGGCCACAGGCAGCCTATGCAATTTAGTGATACCCTGGGCTGAGGGTACAGTGGTAGGGCCCTTGCAAAGTATGTGTGAGGCCCTGAGTTCAATCCTCAATTACTGCAAAACCAAAAATAAAACAAAACAAAAGAAAACAAAAACTAGCAGCAATAATAAGGGTGAAAATAATAGAACAGAAAATGTTGGTAAAAATTGTTTTGCTGTTGGTTTACTTAGTTTGTAGTTTTAAAACAAATATTTTCTCCCAAGATGTCAGATCTTTGAATGAACATTAGACTCTTCATCATTCTAAAATAGCTTCATCCTCAACCAAGCTGTTGGAACTTTAGTTCTTCAGATCTGTGAATTTAATCCCCAAGTATGCTAATGTCACCATGTCAATATGAACCAGTTTCTGCGAGTGTTTTGCTGTTTTGATTTCTCCTTTGAAACTTTCCCAAAGATGACTTGAGTACAGTGTCTTCCAATAGTGACTGGAATAACTGAAAATAGGTTACCAGAAGAAGGGATGGTAATAGCTTAAACTTCCCAAGTGCATCTATACTCCAGGCACTGTGCTCAGTGTTCTCCATGGGTCATTTTGCTCAAGACTCTACAGCAACCTGTAACAACCCCATTTTACAGATGAGGAAATGAAGACACAGAAACTTTTTCAAGGTTCTACATGAAGCAGATTGAGGAGCTAGGATTCAAACCTAGGATTTTTCTTCCTGGAAAATATGTCTGTAGTCAACTTTATCTTTTTTCCTTCCATTGTTGTTGTTGTTGTTAGGTGCCATTGAGTCAGTATCCGACTCATAGCGACCCCCATAGGGTTTTCAATGGCAGACTGTTTTCGGGATTGCCTTGGGAGTGGATTGCCAGGTCTTTCCCCCATTTTTGCGGTGCTAGGAATTGAACTCGGGACCTCAGAGACGGCAGCGCAGTGCTCTACCAACTGAGCTAAATCCCAGCCTTTCTTTCCATTAGTTCTCCCAAATCAAAATTGCTGTTTTGGGTTAACATTTTTCAATCTTTAGATAGACTAAACTACAAAATGTCTTGGATTATGTAGGACTAAGCCATCTGCAACTAGCCATCTCCAACTGACTGCTTGTTGTCATTGTTGTTGTTACGTGCCTTCAAGTTGGGTCCTACTCATAGTGACTCTGTGTACAACAGAATGAAACACTCCCTGACACTGTGCCATGCCTGGCACTATGTCAGTGCTTCTCTGCTATTCATAGGGTTTTCAAAAGGCTGATTATTTCAGTATTGTTCTGTGAGTGGGCTGCCAGATCCTTCTTTGATTTTTTGTGGTACTGGGGATCAAACCCAGGGCGTCAGAGAATGCAGAGTTGTCCTCTACCAACAGAACTAACCCCAGCTCGCTGATGGCTTAAACTCCAATATTTAAGAGATAAGTACTATTATGCCCTTTTTTCTTTTCCCCTACAAAGGCAGATAACTGGCAATACTTGCTCTTTCTTTTTTAAAACTTGCTCTTAAATATTTCTTTCAGGTCAAAGTTGTGTCTTTTGTACTTCATAGTAAAAACTTGGAGGCTTTAATTAATTTCAGTTTGTCCAGGACCCTAAGAAGAGGCTACTTGAGAAGAGTTTTGCCTCTTGCTAAATGTGTCCCTGAAACCAATCTCTTGCAGTGCTGAAAGGCACTTTTCATAAATGAAACAATATATTTTAAGTTATCTTCTTTGGGTGCAAAAAGAGTGACATAGAAAATGATTATGGGCAAGGCACCACTTGTTATAAGGGTACATGCAAGCCAGGAAAAAGCAAAGAAATAAATGGAAAAGGGCAGGGTCCACAGAACACAGAGAGGCTGAGAGAGCTTGAAAATTGATGTGGATCATCTCCCTCTGCGCACCTGCTCCTGCCCGCTCTCTTTGCTCAACATTCTCTTTATCTCTGTGTACTTCATTGCCTTAGATCTTCTGCTTCTCTTAGCTTTCTCACCATTTTAGTTTTGTCTTACACATGGAACAACATGAATCCTGCCATCTATCTCTATCACAATCCTTCAACTGCAGTTCCACAGTTAACTGCACCAATCTCAGTATTTCTTGGTTTAACTGACAGGTAGAAAGAATCAGAATGGATGAGTTTATACTTTCAAGTCAAGCCATGTGATGAGATCCAAGACATACTACCCCCAAATATGGAAGCTTGGCATTTGACAAACAGCAGAAGCATCTTCTCCTCATCCTTCTCCACTGAAGCAGGCTATAAAATTTAGCTGACCTACCCTAGAATTAAGTCATAAAACTTTCATGCCAGCAGTGCTCACCCTATACCTGGTGGAAGGGAACACCCTTATCACTAATGATATAGGAACACAGAGAACAATCTGAACAGAATTTGCTAAGTTCCAATCCCCCTGCCCAAGTTTATTTCTATTAGATCATATCCTTTTGTTCTCTAATCCTATTTCTCCACAACTATCTACTCTTCCTCAAACCTAAGCATAAAAAGACACAATTTCACCTATTTCTTTGGATCTTTATTTTTGAAGCCTCCCTTGTCAAGTAAAAGTTGTTAGATGAATTTGCATGTTTTTCTTTTATTAATAGTCCATTTGTTATAAGATCTTTAATCATGAACCTTGTGATGGTTGAGGAAAAATACTATTTTTTCTCATATATATATGTAGTATATACAAGTATATATAAAATAGTATATATAAAAATAGCACACACACACACACACACACACACACACACACACACACACACACACATATATATATATATATATGTTCCTAATCTGGGCTGGGATTTAGCTCAGTTGGTAGAGCGCTGCACTGCAGTCTCTGAGGTCCCGAGTTCAATTCCCAGCACCGCAAAAATGGGAGAAGGACCTGGCAATCCACTCCCAAGGCAATCCCGAACAGTCAGCCATTGAAAACCCTATGAGGGTCGCTATGAGTCGGATACCGACTCGACGGCACCTAACAACAACAACAAC